>JAXQGP010000572.1:0-14698 GCA_037040125.1 Kazachstania sp. M6911
CTTCTACATTGCTTATCATTTGATGGGAGATTGGAAATAATCTACTCTCAGTATATGTTACTACGTTCTCGAGGTGTTAAAAAACAAGATATTATCACCGGTATTAATAGCGTTATTCAAAGACAAGCTGTAAAATCAGAGCACCATTTTAACGAGGCTCTAATCTCATCAATTTTGTCTCTTCAAGATAATACAGAAAACGTAATGTATATAGCCATAGTTGAATTATTGCAGGTTCAAGTTATGGCTATCAATAAATATAATATAATGGGTCCCAAATTATTTTTGAAATTTATTTCTGAGGTATATTCCAATTTAAAAAAACTTAAAGGAAACCTAGAAACTATATCGGATATTTGTCAATTTATCTATAATATTCAAATCGATAAACCATGGATCTTTACCCAGTATAGTATTGAAATTTTGTTTCCATTTTCCCTGAAGGTTAATTTAATAGGTAACAAAGAGACAGATCAAAAAGACAAAATATTTGTTATTTCAACTAAAATCATATCCAATATATTGAACTTTAATAGAATAAGAATCTCTAATCGTAACAATTTGGTCAATAATCTACTGTGCCAATATTTAGATATTGCTTGTAATACCAATATGTATGGATTATCTCCAGATTCTACTGCCGCTCTTTCAAGATTAATAGTATCGTTCTGTGAACCTTCAAATCATGCATCATCTAATACCGGGAAAAACAATAGACTAAGTTCGAATTCAAACTTATTGAGGAAAACTGTTAGAAAGTACATTCCAGTACTTCTAATAAAATATGTACATTTATGTATTTCCACCAAGTTTGAAGATCAAGTGAGAAAGGAAATAACACCAGCAGTTTATGCAATCTTAGATTTAATTTCATTGAATGAGCTAAACGTTATTAATAGAGTTTTGGATAACGCCGGTAGACAATATTTCAAGGTTATGTACTCTAACTACAAAAAGCTCGGTAAATGGCATGAAAGTTAGTTCGAAACTTTTGCATATTATATAATTTGTACTATATAAACATAAATTTTTATTAGTATTGTGAGTCATTAAAAAAATGTAAAATCGTATATATCGACAGTCTATCTAAATTCTAGTAATTGTACAGTTAAAATTTCCGATGAATTTGAGTAAAGATTGCTGTGAATATAGTTCGTTCTAGATACTTTTGATGAGAACATATCACCATTCGAAGTGACATCGTCACATATGCGTAAAATATCAGCTGGACATTTAACGATAATATAGCATGTAGATCTCTCACCTATGATCATAAACATAGGCATACAAATAAACTTATTATTGGAACTATGAGAGTATTTAGGAATGACACATTTAAGTCCATTCGGAATCGGAATGATATTTTTTATATTTAAATCATGTGGAATATGTATAGAAGGTTGACATAAGAATGCATATTCGTGTAATTCTTTCATACCCCGAGACAAAACAAGTTCATTATTGGTATTTAAACTGGCGAAAATAGCATTATCAGGGATAGTTACCTCTCCCATTATAGATGATATTACACTTCTCAATATGTCCCCATCTGAGAAATTCGGGCTGCGATAAAATGTTTGCTCTTTTTCACCTACCAGGTCTGCCTTTAAGATTTGTCTAGTAAATGGCTTTAGGAAATTCTCAGCAGATAAAATCTGCATCTCATCAGAGTTTCTAATTTTCTCTGTTACAAGTTCCAATGTGGTGACTTTGTATATCTGATATATACCTCTTATATTCACTGTCTTAATGTATTCACCAGTAACCTCACCACCAATAAACGGAAATGTATCCAACTCTGTGATGTAATTCAAATCAGTGACTGTTATATGACGTATTCCTGATTCTTCTATATGATATGTTACATCTTTGGTTTCTATACCTGATCCCAGGAACGTCACAAATTGCTTTGTGCTGGTTACATTTGTTATTAATACCAAATTAGGTACGATTTTTAACTTCCCGCTAGAAATCATTTTTATAAATAAATCTGTTGGATTAACCTCAAGGATCTCGTAAAATGGTCCTTCTTCCTTTGTATAAGTTACGATAAATATGTCTTTAGAAAGGAAATTCCCCATAGGTACGTATCTATGATTGTTGGGGGATAACCGCTGGCTACAAATTGTTATGTGATCAACTGCCGGAATGTTATAACGACCGTATATAAACTCTCCATTCTCAATATTCATCACATTTAAATTTATACGCCTGCTTTTTAAATTCTTGGACAGAACAAGAATATCAGATCCTGAACAGTTTAATTCATGCATACTAACAGGGAGATCATGTCGCGAATTGTATTTAAATCTAGCTTTATTCTCGTTTATGGTTATACTTGTTTCAAAATCGATCCAATGAATACCATTTGTATTATCCACGATTAGGAGTTTAGTTTTCATATCTTCTGTTTCTGTATAAGACAATTCGCGAATATTCATCTTAACGTTCAAAAAAGATGTTTTCCAATTTTTAAAATCGATAAACAAAATTGATTTATCTTGATAGGCAACTAATATGTTATGATTTATTACATTTTTCAACAATTTGTAAGAATTTTCAGTTCGACATAGGATTTCGAAATGGACATTCTTTAATGTTAAATCAAGAAGAATCACCTTTCCACAATCGAATGAAAGAAGTACTAAGCTTTTAGTCAAATCTTTATCTACCTTCACGATAAAACAATCCCTTATTGCCATACCCCTAATGGAAGCTTCAGACACTAAAATACTATTAACATAAAGTTGCAGATATTCACCTTCACATAGTAACAAAAATACGTCGGAATAGGATATTACTGCCGCACTAGCCCTAAAGTGCCCATTCAGATCGTGTTTCCTTTCATAATAAATTCGGTTTTCCTCTTGCTGTGATTTGTAGGACGATACTCTAACCATACCTTCACTATTAATAGTAAGTAAATACTCTTGTTCTGTTGCCGTGGAGGTGGTATTTATTACATCTGCACAAAATATAATATCGTCACTTGGTAACACGATAATATTACCATTTCTTGTTAGATATCTTTCAAAAGGATTAAAATCTTGAATGCCCACATTGCACTTACCATTTTTATGATCAAGCTGATATATTGTTTCTCCAAAAACCATTAGTGACCGGTTTTTAATTGTCACTATTTTCGATATAACACCCGAATTATTATTTAATTTCGTTATTTTCTTTATATTTTTATATGGGATAATTTGCCAGCTGGTATGTTCAATAAATGATTCTGATTGGGATGATTCCGTACCTCCAAGAATATAATTTTGAAAGATAGAACCGCTATTTGTTCGCACCAATCCGCAGTGGTAGGTCACAGATCCATATTGCGATGCCCATTTATCATGAACTTTATCCACTATATATGTATCTCTACCCTCATTTCCACTATCGATATAAGCGATCTTATTACCTGAAAAGGCATCACGGATATAAATCATATCTGTTTTTAAGAAGAACATTGATTGTACAGGGTTGTTCGTCGTTTTGTTCATTGTACTATCCCACTGAATATTCGGTTCATTAATACAACACGAAACATTTATTGTACGAAGATATGAATCACAAATCTTTAAGTTAATTGCTTCATTATTCTCATGATAAAAGAGTGTTACATTATTCGTTAACTGTGCCAATCTTTTCTTCAAAGAGTGATTAATTGTCCATCGTCTTATATTGATCGAAATACCAGATACTAGAATAATATTGTTTAATGTTACAATAATATATTTATTGTTTTCAATTTTTTCCAATAGTTGAAAATGTTGATTTATCTTATCAATTTTGAATGTCTTCTTTCGGAAAAGACTTGTAGATATGTTATCTTGACCATAATTATTTGTTTGGAAAATCTCCAAATAAAAAATGTTGGAAATTTTGTGAATATGGAATACCAATACATGATAAGTATCCTGATTACAATAACAATCGAAGTGTAGAATTTCTCCGAAATCATTAAATTTCAGTGGTAATCCTGTAAGGGTATCATTTCGCAAATTAATTTCTATAATCTGATCTTTTTGTTTGTTAAGTGCACAGATAAAAGTTTCGGTTGATGATAATAAAGGTAATAACTGTTGGCCCATTAAAAAGGTAGCTAAACTAACCGTCTTGTTGTAAACGAACCCTTTTCTAATTAAATCAAGAATAACAATGTCGTCATTATCCATTATCAGACATAAGTTACCGTATACGGATTCAATTTTCATACAACATTTAATTGATCCGGTGGCACGATAACAATTTATTCCTTTCAATATTTTGTTGTCTATTAATTTGAATTCCTTAATAATCCTATCCTCAATCACGATGAAATGATCACTTGTAGTATTCAGGTGAATAACATCTAATGTTCTTGTAGACTTCTCGTTTGGATTCAAATCATATTTTCCTAATATCAACTTTTTATCAGTTTGTTTATCATTATTTTGATGTATATGTAAAGTTTCTCTAAATGATTCATCCAAGGATATATTATCGATCCTTTGTATTTGAAATGGTTTCATTACACATACTAGTTAAAAATTGACCATAGATGTACCTATATATATGTATGATATTGCTTTTTGTTTCAGTTTTGTTTGTAAGATCCTCCTTATAACTTTGTTTTGACGGGCATCTCAAAAGATATTATTTTCGCTACCATTTTGTTCACTTTGCCGATTGATAATTTCCTACCTGTAATACCTTCTATGTGCTCTACTAATATCCAACATGACATACATGATCAACTATTCTTATGTATTTACGACAGCATTAAACAATATTACTTCGAAGAGATCAACCATGCATGTCATCCAGATCTCTACTTAAAATAAAATAATAGAAATATCTTGTCATGGTTCCTTTCAGTTCACTTCCTTTGCAAGAGATTAGCCGCGCATCACCATATCGGTGCTCTCCGTTCAACACAATTTCAACTTTTTCCAAAAAGTCGACAACGCGACGCCGCGGCGACAAAAAAACGAATGAAGAGAATAACTACTGACCGTACAACATGATGCAGCTACGAACCAATCAGAATAGAGAACATTAATCCCAATTCGTTCTGCTAACAACCACCCGCACAACTCCTACCTGTATGTATTGCCCTTCGCACACAAATTGAAAGACGAACAGAAAAATATCCGGCCCGCACAATTTACCGTGCAGTAATCGTCTGCCATACAAACCAACGTTAACAGGCTGCACTTCTCCCCTTGTCAGAAAGAAAATACGAACTGCATTTTTCGGTGATACCAGAATCTGTAAAATGAACTTATTTGATGTTCAACTTTGTATATTTATTAAAGATATATATATTTCATTGGTTAATTATAACATATACAATAACATATCTTTATTTGATATTGTTTTGTGAAAAGTTAAGAGATCATCATCTTCTATATTATTTGAATAACTTCCTTTATATATTAGAAGCATAAATTTATAAACTACATTCAGATAAAGATATAAGGAAAAAAAAGCACACATATATTACATAATGTTATCAAATTTAATAAAATCCCCAACTGCAGTAAGGTCGTTAAAGCCTGTTGCTTTAACTACTGCAAAATTATCAACTACTTCCTTAATAAATAAATCAACTTATCGTACACCAAATTTTGATGATGTATTGAAAAAGGACAGAAATATGGATAAATCAAGAGTATTTTCATATTTCATGATTGGTTCAATGGGTTTATTATCTTCTGCAGGGGCTAAATCTACTGTCGAAACATTCTTATCATCAATGTCCGCTTCTGCTGATGTTTTAGCAATGGCTAAAGTCGAAGTTAACTTAGCTAATATTCCGTTAGGTAAGAATGTTGTTGTTAAATGGCAAGGTAAACCGGTCTTTATTAGACATAGAACTCCACATGAAATCCAAGAAGCTAATGAAGTTGATATGTCCGCTTTAAAGGATCCTCAAACTGATGCTGACAGAGTTCAAAACCCAGAATGGTTAATCATGTTAGGTATTTGTACTCATTTAGGTTGTGTTCCAATTGGTGAATCAGGTGATTTCGGTGGTTGGTTCTGTCCTTGTCATGGTTCTCATTATGATATTTCAGGTAGAATTAGAAAGGGTCCAGCTCCTTTGAATTTAGAAATTCCACAATATGAATTCGATGGTGATAAAGTTATTGTCGGTTAATCAATAGAAAGGAGTCATCACTTATTAAATATATTCCATTACATGTCGTACTTAATCCCTCCCTTTTTTATTACTATTATGCAAGTATAAATCATAAGTTCCTGTTATAAAAAGTTACTTATTTTATTATATTTATTTATTACTTATTCTTATATAAAAATTATTTACATACTACTGTATATTTATCTCATATTTATTTATTCGACTCTTTTTTCTTCTTTTTGTTATAATATCTGCTCTTTCACAAATCTGGGTCATTATCTAGTAATAGTTCCAAATCATCAGGTATTGTTAACCAATTATCTTTTTCCCAATTTGAAATATCTCTAATTGCTTGTCTATAAATCAAATTACTCATCATTTTGAATTGTTCAATATCTTTATCCTTTATTTGAACTTCTTGTGAATCCTCGACTGTCTCTTCACCTAATTGAAATTGTAATTTTGCAGCATTCCCTACTCTCAATATATCTTTATTCAGAATATCATAAACGTAACTAGGTAAATTATTTGGCCTATAATCATTACGAAATTTTAACCTCCAATAAACTGACCAATGCATATCTGCATAAACTGGTATACAACGACTTCTACCCAGATTTGGAATATAAATATTTCTCCATTTACCATCTTCAGATTCCAATTTTAATCCAATTGGTAATAATTCAACTAACCACCAGAACACATTAAGTAAATTTCTAATGTGTGTACAATTGGTTGTTATTAAATCATGAACACTCTTGATAGATTCATTACTTTCTATAGAGACATTATCCTCTTCTTCGGGGTATAATTGAACGAAATTGGTATTTATCTGTAAATTGTTATCAAGCATCGATTGTGATAATGCTAAATGATGCCCTTTACCATTGTTACAATATTTACAAGGTTTAACTTTCAAATAGTCATGTGTTGAACAACATATTGACCCCAAAGAAGTATATTTCGTAGCAAATCTACTTATAACGCCAGGTTTAAATTTAACTCCATTTTTAATAGATTCTGCTAACATCCATCGTAATGCAACATTTGATAAAAAATTATGACTTTTACAATCAGAGACCCAACCTCCACCAATATCACAGTGATCTCCAGGGAACCATTTCTCTTGCAAATCAGGTGTTAAGGTTTGATCAGAGAATGTAGAAATGACAGTACCATCTAATGACTCAGAATATGATACGTTTTTACTAACTTTAAACCGACCCTCGATATTATCTCGATTAATAAAAGTATAGCTATTTGCCTGTGGGTTAATATTTCCTAAAAATGAATCTACACGTTTAATGAAAGAATCTGATTTCTCTTGTAATGTGGACTCTCCAGTATAATAAGTATCCAGGTACGAACTAGTTGACTGTGACAATCCAACGAATTTATGCAACGTAATATCAATAATTGGGTTATGCACAGAAAAAATTATATTTGTTCTATTTACGAGAGAACCTCTTAAATTAGCTGAACTTGGTGTTGTAGTAGCGGTAGCAGTTGTAGAATACACACTATAAAGTAAATCACTATCCTTCCTTACAATTGTCTTATTACGCAACGAGAAAATCTCAGGTCTGTATGGATTTGGTGTGAAACAGACCTGTTTAAATTTACCTCTTCTTTCGTCAATCGAAAGGGCATGTCTTACATGTTTAACAATATTACTTCTCTGAGTACATGGAAACAACCTCTCTCTAAAGAAACCTACTGAGTTAACACTATCAAAAAAGCCTTGGAAATGGATATTTATATTATAATCTCTACTGAAAATCATTTTAAATTCTTGAATTAATGTAGTTGTATAACTACTGGAACTAGGTTGTTCTGCATATTCCCAGGATTCATAAATTTTCCATGCCATTCCAACCATATCATCCAGCCCTTCATTCAATAACCCGACTCTTTCAATCATACCTGCAAGGACTCTACCAATAAATGCACCTCTAGAGAAACCAAACATATATATTTTATCACCGGGTTTATAATGATGCATGAGATACAAATATGCCGACGTAATATGATCATCCAAACAGAAAGCAAACATTGCATCCAATGTATTTTTAACCCCAGAAAATGTAAAATACCTTTGCAAATCATCCATGGAATCAAATGTTGCTGCAGTACCTATCCCCGGTTGATAATAACATATCTGATTCGTTGTGTCTAGTAATCTATATATCTTTAGAACGTTAGTGTATGGCTGTGGACCAAAATTTTCTTTCGTTCCATCAAAACAGAGTATAATATTCTTTGGCATTTACAGTGTTCTCTTGTGGTGTCAAAAGTGTCTCCATATATGTTATGTATCTTGTTCCTGATATATGACTCGATGCTTGTAGGTGACAGCAATTTGTGACACCTCCCTCAATATCGATACGTGCTTGCTAACTGCGGTAATCTCGGGAAGCGAACCATACAAACTGCTGGCACGGCGCCGACAGTTTCACTTAACGCGGTAGCTAAGTTGAGTTAATAGATAATCGGGATCCGCTGCCATTAACGCGATGTCCCCCCTCCCCTCCATTATTATTATCTTATCACTGGAGACAGTTCGGTAAAAGAGGGGAGGGGAAGGAACAATGATAAATAAATGTAAATAAAAGCAGAAAAAAGAAAGATCGATGACATACTGTTAAGTGCAATGGACAGCGGCTACCAAACATATATAAGGGAGGCATAATTTTCGGTATCTATCAGGAATGTTGAAGAGCATTTTTTCTCTTTCCCTTCCTTATTTCCTTTCCAACTTAACAAACTAATTAAGACATAATTATAAAATGACTGAAGATCCAAAGTTTAAATACTATCAAGATAAGAAATTATCTATTGTGTGTGCACCATTTTGTGGTGGACAAGGTAAAGGTGGTGTTGAGAAAGGTCCCAAATATTTTTTAAAACATGGTTTACAAAATGATTTGGTAGAACTGGGTTGGGAGACTGATGTTAAGATGCCGTTTGATGAGATGGAAGTTATGGGGAAGTTGCATACAGGTACGGATTTTTACAAAAATGCAAAGAGACCTAATTTGGTTGGAGAAGTAAGTAAGAAAATATTCGATTGTGTTAAGGAAACAATCGACGAAGGGAAATTCCCTTTAACAGTAGGTGGTGATCATTCAATCGCAATTGGTACCGTCTCAGCTGTCCTTGAAAAATACCCAGATGCGGGTTTATTATGGATCGATGCTCATGCAGATATCAATACCTTAGAAAGCACAGATTCTGGAAATTTACATGGTTGCCCTGTTTCTTTCTTGATGGGTCTAAATGGGCCAGAAGATACCCCTGATGCATTAAAATGGTGTCCTGGCAATTTAAAACCAAATAAGATCGCTTATATCGGTCTAAGAGATGTTGATCCAGCTGAAAAGAAAATTATTAAGGATTTAGGTATCACCGCGTTCTCAATGTACCACGTTGATAAATATGGTATTAACAGAGTTATTGAAATGGCTTTGGAGGCAATCAATCCAGAAGGTCCTCTAGAGAGTCCCGTAATGTGTTCATATGATGTCGATGCAGTTGATCCATTATTTGTTCCAGCTACTGGTACACCTGTAAGAGGTGGTTTAACTTTAAGAGAAGGTTTATTTTTGGTTGAAAGATTAGCAGAGATTGGCAACCTGGTTGGTCTAGATATTGTTGAATGCAATCCGAACCTTGCTGTCGATGATATTCATGTAACTGATACAATTTCTGCGGGCTGTGCAATTGCAAGATGTGCATTAGGTGAAACCCTGCTATAGCGATAATCCTAGTTAAGCTAAAATTAAATTTCTAGTAAATAATATGAATATATAATAAAAAAAGTTACATAATAAAAAAATATAAAAATAGATAAAATAATGAGACAGTATAGTTTTCTAATAATTTGGACATAATTGATCTGTTTTAATCAAAAATTCTATCTGTTGTACAGATAAGCTCATCCATTGTCTTAATTCTAAACCTAACCATAATGCAATCATCGCAAGTGTATTTGTACCTTTTAACAAACTCTTATTCTCTCTTGTTATTGCATATTCTCTTAATATTGGAACAGAACTATCAAATAAATCCAAATTTGGATCTAATTGTCTACCAACACCTTCTAAAAGTAAAATCGCTACAACTACTGAAACAAAATCAGCTTCCATACGAACATGATGAACACGTACCATAGATAACATTTGATCTAACAATGCACCAACAGAGACGGTCCCCAAAGTAAAAGTTTGATTCTTTATAGTGTATACCAATTTTTCAACTTTATTCGCAAATTGTTCATTATTGATCGCTGTTTCTGGTGACCTTGACCTTTCAATCATCAACTCACCTGCTTTATAACCATCAAATTTTACCAGTGCTTTAAACAGATCGATGAAATTGACTCTATCTAAATCATTCAATTCTGTTACCAAACCTACGTCAATAAAACATATTTGAGGCGTATAATTGCTTAACGTATCTTTCAGTAGTTTAACAAATTGATCTTTATCCTGAGTATAAGTCTCCTTTAATTTCGTAATGATCATATTATTATCCTCATCGGCTATTTGTTTGCTAGATTGAAACTGAGCACGCTTTAAAAATTTGATCATTACATTACCTGGATGTAAATCAGAATGAACAAAATCATCCAATATCAACATCTTCAAGAATGCATCAACAAATGGATCACTAACTTTCTTACACAGTGATATATTATCTATGTTATCCTTAGCTTCCAAAAATGTTTCCATTGACAGTCCAATTATATTTTCCTCAAAAAGAATATTTCGGTTGGAAAATTGTAATAAAGGTTCTGGGAATGTCACTCTTGGATTATTTTTAAAATTTTCTCTAAATTTCTTCAAATTTAATGATTCTATCCTCAAATCTAGTTGTAAATTCATTAATATTGAAAATTGATTAACTTCGTCAGGTAACGAAAGCCATTCCATTGTCGGTATCGAATTAATTAGGGATGCACCTAATTTCATAATTTTCAAATCCTTGGCAATTGTATCTATGACGTGTGGATGTAATATTTTCAATGCAAACCATTGTTTCCGATTCGTATATTTAATATACGAATCATTAAATTTAACTATGTATACTTGGGCGATGGCTCCGACACCTACAGGTTTCTCATTAATCACTTCAAATACATCATCTAGGGATTTCACATTAAATAATTTGCATAGTTCACCTTCAGTATATTTGAATGAATGTGGTATACCTTTACTATGTAATGTACCTAAAATTTGACAAAATTCAATTGGGAATAAATCAGTTCTTGATGCAGCCCATTGTCCTAATTTAATGAAACTTGGCCCTAATGAACTTAATACAATTTTAATCATTTTGAACCACCAGGTCTGACCAGTTACATGATTTGATAAAAATAAATAAATTGGACTCGTAATTATTATTGGCAGTAGAAATATTGTAATTTCTAGGAATCGAACCGTTATAGTCATGGGCACCCAAATATCATCATAAATTATATAACTGAACTGAAGTATCAATCTATGAATTCTATTTCTTGAATTCTGTAATGCCTGCTCTCTTTCTTGTTCCTTCTGTTCTTGTTCCTCTTGCTGTGATTTGAGGAAGAGACCCATTTCATAGGTATCTGCTGTGGGATCTGCAGTTAAGGTACTGGCATTATTATTGATTATTTTATCATTAACAATTATTGAAGAGGTTGTATTGTTCAATATATAAAAAGAGGAGCATATAGTAACTGTTCCAAGTGTTACCAAAGTGATATTATTTGTTTTAGCATATCTCGATTTCCTGAATGATTGTTTTAAAAAATGCGAAGAATATAGTCTATTGCATCGTAATGATGACGATCTAAAAAAATTATGTGGACATAAACGTACTGGAAATGGCCTAAACATACTTGTGCATTAATAATATCATCATATACTGATATGGAACCTTATATGAGGGCGTGTTTACAATCTTTCCAGAATAGTCTTTCCCACTAGTAGCGATGACTATATAAAAGTTTATAGTTTTTCTATAAAACAATCTTTACTGTGCTTTTTTTCTTTACCTGCGGTAGTATATTGCTCAAGTAGTACATGCAATACATCACTGAAGTACGTTGAATCAATTCTTTCAAACATATATTGATATACACTATATTTTATCTTGTTATATTATACATAAAAAAATACAAAATATTCATATTACTTGTGTTGTTGTTTTTTATCTAAATGCACTATTCATATATTACTAATTATCAAGGATACTTTTATAACTGTTCATCCTTAATCACATCGATTAACCAATCTAAACCTTCTGTGATACCTTCACCTTTTATTGCACTCGAAGCAACAATTGACCAACTTCTATCCTTTAATTCAACAAGATTTAATTCCTTTGATACTTCAGAAGCACTTAACGCACCAGGTTGATCTTGTTTATTAGCAAAGACTAATAAAGCAGCATCTTGTAACTCTTCTTCTTGTAACATTAAATGTAATTCTTGTGATGCAGTATTCATACGATCTTTATCAGTCGAATCAACAACAAATATTACCGCAGCAGTATCTGCGTAATAACAACGCCAATATGGTCTGATTGAAGTTTGTCCACCTAAATCCCAAACATTTAATTTTAAATTTTTATAACTTAATGTCTCCACATTAAAACCAATAGTTGGTTTAGTTGTAACAACTTCACCAATTTGTAATCTATATAAAATTGTTGTCTTACCGGCACCATCTAAACCTAATATTAAGATACGTAATTCTTTATTGGCACCCCATAACCTATCAAACATAGAACTGAAATAGTTACCCATTATGTATATTTGTAATGCAAAAAAAAGTTGTGTATTAATGTATTATGAAAATTATTCTATAGTTTAGGAACAATAAAGACCAAATACAGAAGTAATGGTAATAATGAACCGTGGTATTAATAAATATACGTCGCAGTGATAGACGGAACTCTAAACTAGCACGTATCCAAACGTATTCCAACTAACGTATACGATGTGACTTCGAATGAATCTATGTTCTAGTTTACGTAATGATTGCAATCGTTTTAATCCACGTACTTTTCTTATTTTTCCTGTTTATTGAAATTATTCAACTTCCCACTTCGCTTCACACAGAGGGGACAGACAGTCTAAAAATCCACATAGTGACCACAGTGAATACACCACAACTCTAACCCTGCTGATTGTTTGCCATTATTCTTATGCGGTGACAGAGTTTGTTTTTCCCCTCTTGCAAAGTGCGCGTTGTCCTCGCGCTGTCCTTCGGTCTGCAGGCCAGAAAAATTAAAATTTTCTCCTAGCGAACGAACAACTGCAACAATAAATAGATGGGAAATGCTAGATTCCGATTCGATTCGATGGCTCATCGCAACAGTAACAGCTAACTATATTGCAGTATCCACACGAAGAAGCTGTCATCAGTGTCATATATATATATATATATATATATATATATATACTTACAATCATATCACATACACATCCGCATTACTTCATGTCCGGTAATATACCCAATTTGAAACAGTTACAGATCTCTGATGATCAACCACCGATGACAAAGGGTAAAAATGGTATACCTAATCAATCAATGACAAAACCAATTACAGTAGATGCCAATACTGGTGAAGTAATAGTGAAGAAGTTTACGGGGAAACAACGCATAAGGAAGGGACAATCTCAGGAACAGTATGAAGCGGAACTAAGTCATTTCTATGAAATTGAGAAGGGTCCAGTAAAGACTAACATTGGATGGATGTCAACTTGGGATGAATTTGAAAAAAATTTAAATGGATTAGATTTAGAGATTAAACATAATAGATTAATTTTAATGAGTTTCTTACATCGTTGGTATTATCGTCATGATTATTCAATGTGTCTCAAAGCTTGCAATGAGATTCAATTGAAATACAGGACTTTACAGTATAGCGAAAAGAAGATGAAAAGAGAAATTGATGAAGTTAATTATATTAGTGAAAAATGTTCGGATAAATAAACAAATTTCATACAATATGGCATTCGAATATTTTGATATTTCCGCGGATATAACGATCGTATATATACAGTTTCAACCGACAAATGATAAATCCGAAAAAGTTAAAAAACATACACCCTCTCATATATACTCATATATATAAAGACACACATCTCGTAACTTCTATCGTCCAGTATTAGTAAACGAAACCCCTTATAGAAAATTTATAAATACATTTCATACTACTAATTAGCGATGTTTGTTCGTAGGATATGTAACCCCGTGATAAGGCAACTGAACCAGCCATTACGAACGACAATTAAATATCGATTTATTCATGTTTCAACACAACAACAAATGCTGTTCGAAGGAAATACAAAGGGAATAGAAGAATCAGAAGAAAGTAGAATGACTTCAATATTTGGTGGTCGTTTGAAAGGTGAACCCCCAAAATCAACAAGTAGAATCATTGTTGGTAACAGTAGGAAAATTGCAGGAATAGATGTTCCAATGAAACCCGAAGAACCAGATAATTGTTGTATGTCAGGTTGTGTAAATTGTGTTTGGGAAATATATAATGATGATTTAAGATATTGGAGAAAACAAAGAAGATTAG
>JAXQGP010000573.1:0-14729 GCA_037040125.1 Kazachstania sp. M6911
AGATCGCTGTCTTTAAAGTGTTCTGTGTAACAATTTTATGGGGAAAATAAATTCGATTTATATGTGTGTCTTTCTGTGGTTAAATAGTGGGAGGTCTCTGAAGGAGTACCACTCATTTTCCTTTTCTCTCTGACATTTTCTGTGTACTCGTAATGTGTTGTACAGTTATTTGTCTGGTAATTTGGGATTGCCCAGTTTGTTAGTGGAATCCCGCGTGTTGATTCAAAAATACAATTTTTTGTATTCAGTTAGTGGACGCTCGGGTGTATGGGTGTACTTTTGTTACCATTCAGGGTAAATTAGGGGCAGGCAAAATAGGGTTTAACGCGCACAGTTTTAGAAGAATTAGGGTATATAAATATATGTCAAATGATTAATCTCCATTCTTTTTAAAATTACTATAGTCTTGGCAGAATCAATGAGAGGTAAATTTGTCAATTTATCTTGTTGAGGGGTGAAGTGATTTAGTTCTGTTATGTAAAGTTATTACTTCTTGTTTTATCTTAATACTAAAGCAAGTAATTATCCTAATATAATTGTGGTCCTTATAACGCTCGTATGATTAGTGAGACCACGTCTTATAATTGTTATCTGGTTAGAAGATGGTTGCTTAATGATATGTTTGTATCCACTACATGAGCGGCTATTTATCATTGAGGATAAATCCACGGATAATTCGATCAAACGAAGAATTTCCGCGATTTTGTCTTTTTTGATCATATACCCTAGGGTTATGTCATTTCAGATATAGGGTTTCACTTCGTGTTTCTAAACCCTACAATTGTATATCAATGGAAGAATTCATTTAGTTTGCTCTACAATAGATTCAGTGTGAAGAGGAGTAAATTAATTTAATGAGTGTAATTGCAATAGAGATTAATAAACTTTAACGTCAATCAATCTCTAAAAGTTGTTTTGATATACATTATTTTATATCAGTTGTATTCATACTAGAGATCAATTACAAATTAGTTATAAGACATTTTGTTAAGTTTGCTTCGTATTATAATAGAATATTAGTCTAACTTTCGTTGATAAGCTCAGGATTGCTCACACCCTTAAATTTAGTAACGACTAATTTAATTATACAAGAGAGATAACATATTGGTAAAAATCAATCATTTATACTAATTTCAATCGTTCCAATTTCGAAAAGAAAAAACACACCAGAAGAACAACCATATTTACTGTATTATTAATGAAATCATAATGAAGAAATCAAGTCAAATTAAGTGGTTATTTAACCATTCGTTACTATACGTAATAATAATAACAATAATTACATCCTCCTCATATACATTAGCTATCGATGATTATTCATTACAAGAAACAGGGAAATTACTTCCAAAGAGAAACTTCGATATTTTAAATTCATTATTCTCAGAAATTAATCGTAATTTACCAAATAATGGACGTAATGGTAACGATAATAATGATGATGATAAATGTCCTCCTTGTTTCAATTGTATGTTGCCATTATTCGAATGTAAACAATTTTCAACATGTAATGAATTTAGTGGTAGATGTGATTGTATTGATGGATTTGGTGGTGATGATTGTTCAGTACCATTATGTGGTTCACTAGAAGATGATAATAATAATAGACCACAACGTTCACCAAATGATTCTTCATGTTTATGTGAAGATGGTTGGAGTGGAATCAATTGTAATATTTGTGAACAAGATAATGTTTGTGATATTTTTATGCCTGATGAAAGTGTTAAAGGTACATGTTATAAAAATGGTATGATTGTTAATAAATTATATCAAGGTTGTAATGTAACAAATGTTAAAATTTTACAAATTTTAAATGGTAAATTACCACAAGCAACATTTTCATGTGATAAGAAAGAAGATTTATGTAATTTCCAATTTTGGATTGATGAAATTGAAAGTTTCTATTGTGAATTAGATACTTGTGAATTTAATTTTGATATTAATTCAAATAGTTCACATTATACTTGTGAAAATGTTCAATGTAAATGTTTACCTGATACAATGTTATGTGGAGCTAATGGTTCAATTGATATTGGAGAATTTTTAACAGAAGAAATTAAGGGACCCGGTGATTTTACATGTGATTTAGATTCTAAAAATTGTAAATTCAGTGAACCTGCAATGAATGATTTAATTACAACAATTTTTGGTGATCCTTATATTACACTACATTGTGAATCTGGTGAATGTTTACATTATAGTGAAATACCTGGTTATAAATCACCAACAGAAGGTAGAAATATGACTTTAAGAGGTAAAATTATTTTGGCAATGACTTCATTAGCTGTATTAGCAACTGCCACAATGACTGTTTTCTATATTTCTAATTCACCTTTATTTAAACATCCAATTTTCCTTGGTGATGATAATGATGATTCAATGAATAGAGAAATTAATGAATCTGAGAATTTTTTGAAAAATGATTTATTAACGACATTTAGTTTTGAAAATATTAATTATAAAGTTCCATCAGCTGATCATAAACCTGGTGAAACTGTTGTATTAGAAGATATTAGTGGATGTGTTAAACCTGGACAAATGTTAGCTATAATGGGTGGATCAGGTGCAGGTAAGACAACATTATTAGATATTCTTGCTAAGAAAAATAAATCAGGTACAGTTCAAGGTAAGATTAAAATTAATGGTATTGAAATTCCACAGAAACAATTATCTAAATTAATTGGATTTGTTGATCAAGAAAATTATTTATTACCAACATTAACAGTTTATGAAACTGTTTTGAATAGTGCATTATTAAGATTACCAAGATCAATGTCAATGAGAGCTAAACAAGCACGTGTAATTCAAGTATTAGAACAATTACGTATATATGATATTCGTGATAGAATTATTGGTGATGAATTTGAAAGAGGTATATCTGGTGGTGAGAAAAGACGTGTTTCCATTGCATGTGAACTTGTTACATCACCATTAATTTTATTCTTAGATGAACCAACTTCGGGTTTAGATGCCAATAATGCAAATAATGTTGTTGAATGTTTATGGAAATTAGCTAAAGAGAATAATCGTACATTAGTATTATCAATACATCAACCAAGATCAAATATTTTCAATCTTTTCGATAAATTAGTATTGTTAAGTAATGGTCATATGATTTATTCAGGTGATACCATATCAATTAATGAATTTTTAATTAATAGTGGATTTAAAGTACCAATTAATTATAATATTGCAGATTATTTAATTGACATAACATTTGATAATTCTGGGAAACGTACTAGTCCGACAAATACTGAAGATATTGAACAAGGTATAATTATTGATGAGAATTCTTCGAATGTTTTACCAAATCATGAATTAGGTAGAAGTACCACTCAAAATGAATGGGAACATTTTGCTGAACATCGAGATGAAATGAGAGGATTACTTTCTGAGAATGATATTGAACCTGATACGAAATTAACTAATACTAAATTATTAGTACAAAAATATAAAGAAAGTGGATATTATTCAATTTTACAAAATGATATTCAAGAAATTAATAATTTTAATAATGTTGAAAATGATGTATTATTATCACAATTAGAATTACCATCTACATATAAACCTGCAAGTTTTTTTGAACAATTAACAATATTATGTTCTCGATCATTTAAAAATATGTATCGTAATCCTAAATTATTAATGGCTAATTATGTTTTAACGATAATATTAAGTTTATTTTTAGGTACATTATATTATCAAATTACAATTGATATAAGTGGATTTCAAAATCGTATGGGACTATTTTTTTTCATATTAACATATTTTGGATTTGTTACATTTACTGGATTAAGTTCATTTTCACAAGAGAGATTAATTTTTTTAAAAGAGAGATCTAATAATTATTATTCACCATTAGCGTATTATATTAGTAAAATTATAAGTGATATTATACCATTAAGATTAATTCCACCAATAATAATGATTATAATAATATATCCATTAGTTGGATTAAATAATCAAGAAAATTCCTTAATTAAATGTTTAATAATAATAATTTTTTTCAATATTGGTATATCATTAGAAATATTAACACTTGGAATAATTTTCCAAAATTTAAACAATTCCATAATTGCGAGTGTCCTTGTATTATTAGCTTCGATATTATTTAGTGGATTATTTATTAATACACAAGAGATAACAAATATAGTATTTAAAAATTTGAAAAATGTTTCAATTTTTTATTATGCTTATGAATCGTTGTTGATTAATGAAGTACGTACATTAATGTTAAAAGAACGTAAATTTGGATTAAATATTGAAGTACCTGGTGCTACAATATTAAGTACATTTGGATTTCAAGTGACTAATTTAATTTATGATATTAAGATACTTTTATTATTTAATTTTGTGTTTCTAGTTGTTGGATACCTATGTTTAAAAATTATTGTTATTGAAAGGAGGTAGGTGCGCGCGATGAGCGAAGCACAGAAAAAAAAGTTGAAAAATTGAAAGATGGAATTATATTATATAAGAGAGACTGAAAAATAAAAATTTTCAGATCAACACTATAGATAAGATATATGAGATATATAATATATAAGTAGGATTAAGCTCGAAAAATGAATGGTGAACAAGAGATTAAATTATCTGATAATGCAACATTATTACATACATCAATGATTGGTGTTAATTCCAATAATATTAATAAATTATATACGCAACAAGATGTTCAAAAGATATTAGGTAATTCTATGACATTAGGTGAAATAATGTTAATTGTTCAAGAATTAGTTGATAATAATTTAATTAAATTAATTAAACAAAATAATGAATTAAAATTTCAAGCTGTTGATATTATTGAAGCTAATAAAAAATCTACAATGAGTTCTGAGGAAGCACTTGTTTATTCTTATATTGAAGCATCCGGTAGAGAAGGTATATGGTCTAAGACGATAAAAGCACGTACAAATTTACATCAACATGTTGTGTCAAAATGTTTAAAATCTTTAGAATCACAAAGATATGTTAAATCTGTTAAATCTGTTAAATTTCCAACAAGAAAAATTTATATGTTATATAATTTACAACCATCAATTGAAGTTACAGGTGGACCATGGTTTACAGAAGGTGAATTAGATATTGAATTTATTAATAGTTTATTAACAATTGTTTGGAGATATATTGCAGAGAACACATTCCCCGATGGATTTAATACAATAACAGAAGATAAGATACCAAGATTTTATTCACCAAATGTTAATAATTATAGTACAACACAAGATATACTTGATTTTATTTCATTATCACAAGTTGCAAATGTTGATTTAACAACAAAGGATATACGTAATTTATGTGAAGTTTTGGTATATGATGATAAATTAGATAGAATTGGACACGATTCGTACAAAGTTACATTACAAAGTCTTTTACAATTAGGTGGTAGCGCCAGTACCGAGAGCAATGATGATAATAATAGTAACAGTAATAATGATGATTATTGTATATATGACTATTATAATGGTATTGCACCAACACAAAGTGATAAAGAAGCTGTTTATTTTGATGAGTGGACATTATAGGCAGTGGTGCACGGGCGGACGAGTTTTGTTTGGCATCATGGTATTGTTCCTTTAGTCCGAGAACAATTAAATTAAATTAAATAAGTGGTGACAGGGAAGTGCGGCTGTATGCAGAAGCAGAAACAGCAGTGGCAGTGGACATCGCAGGATAACTGTAATACGACACTTCGAACCCCGCAAAACAAGAACAAGATCACGACACGACACGATATGTAATATAATATAATATAATGGTACGTATGTACTTTCTACAGGTAATTACTCCAAGTGCTGGACAATCTCAATAGTTGAAATAATGCGGGGGGTGCGTAAACGGTTGTCAGTTGTTACCACACTATACTGCTATTCCTTTGTGGTATTTACTGCGAGAGCATGTGAATACGAATGACCATCTCAGTTATTGTTGTCCCCTCTTTATTTCTTTGTTGTTGGGGTAATCTCCAATGTTATTGATCGCGTTATTGTGGTATGTAAACTAGTCTCATTATGTACTCGGCGGTTAAATTGATGTAATTTTAAATGACTAAATTGGAGTAACTTCTGGGTTCCGTTTGGGTTGGTTGGAGATTTGCAATTTATAATTATCTCGAATCGATAAACTCATAAATTGTATAAAAAGAATAGAATATTTTAATATAATAATTTTTATCTCATTTTCATTTTCATTTTCTCATTTCTTTATATATCTCATTTATTACAAAATAATATCAATAAACAAGTATTACAAAAACACACAAATACACAAACACACAAACACAAATATTATTATGTCAGACAAAGATTACTCAAGTGCAGATATTGAAAATTCTTTAAAACCACAAGAAACTGTACCACAACCAAATAATATGTCAGCGGAATCCCTAGGTAAAATTTATACATCAGGTGATAATGGTGAATATATGTATATTGGTAGACAAAAATTTTTAAAATCTGATTTATATGAAGCATTTGGTGGTACTTTACAACCAGGTTTAGCTCCACCATCAACTCATAAATTTGCTAATCCTGCTCCATTAGGTTTATCAGCTTTTGCTTTAACAACTTTCATTTTATCAATGTTTAATGCAAGAGCTCAGGGAATTAATACACCAAATGTTGTTGTTGGTTGTGCAATCTTTTATGGTGGTTTAGTTCAATTAATTGCAGGTATTTGGGAAATCGCTTTAGAAAATACTTTTGGTGGTACTGCATTAAGTTCTTATGGTGGTTTTTGGTTAAGTTTTGGTGCAATTCATATTCCATGGTTTGGTATTTTAGATGCATATGAAGGTAAAGAAAGTCAATTAGCTAATGCTCTAGGTTTCTATTTATTAGGTTGGACAATTTTCACATTTGGTTTAACTGTTTGTACAATGAAATCTACCGTTATGTTCTTCTCTTTATTCTTTTTATTATCAATTACATTCTTATTATTATGTATTGGTGAATTTTCAGGTAAAGTAGGTGTAACAAGAGCAGGTGGTGTTATTGGTGTTATTGTTGCATTTATCGCTTGGTATAACGCTTACGCAGGTGTTTCAAATAGACAAAATTCTTATTTAGTTATTCGTCCAATGCAATTACCAAGTACAGAAAGAACTATTTTCTAATAACTACTACACTCACTACAAAGGTACAACGTTACTTATTCTCTTTTGCAATAATAATAATCAATTTCTTTCTTTCTAAAAGCTTTATGATGACAACAATTTTTTAATCTTCACACACTCACAATTTTTTTTTTTTATGATAATGAATATATTCTTTTTTTGCCCATTTCCTTTTCTTTTTTTTCACTTAAATTATTTAATAATAATAACATAAATTAATTAATTATATTAATAATATTAATAATATATAATAATAATAATAATAATAACAATAATAATATTCTTATAAATATTTACTTTCTCTATTTAACTAACTACCTAAATCTTCTAATAATTTCTCTAATGATATCTGTGGATCAAATAAAAAATTATATAATTGAGGATTTTCAAAATTATTAATTATTGAATCATCAATTGTTGTAATTATATTTGGATTGTTATTATTATGATTATGATTTGGAAAATCTGTAACTAAATTATCAAATGTTGGACCCTCAACAGGTTCATTAATTGTATTATTTGTAATATCATTAGAATTTTTATTTTCTTTAATTGAATCATCTTGTGCGGTGTCTTCATCATTGATATTATTTTCCCCAGATAATAACGACATTAATGTTTGTTTAGATAAATTAATCATATTTGAATCAAATTCTTCAAAAATTTCACTTAATACATTATAAATTCTTTCACTTGCTAAAGAATTTTTTTTCAATTTAACTAATACTTCATAACCTAATTGATAATATTTTTCAATATCATTAACAATTTCAATACTTATAGTTGAATTATTTTTTTTATTTTTCAAAAAATGTCTATAAATTGTTAAACATGCAACACTATGAAATATTGTATGTATGGAAAACCAATATGATCCATTTAATATATCTTCATCAATCATACTTTTAGCTAATTCAACAATTTCTTTTGATACTTCAATACATCTATGTGCCATTGTTACTTGAAATGAAATATCATGATTTCGTCTTTTAAATTTATTTTTAAAATTTTTCTCAAGGTTAATATTATTTAAAAATGTCATATCAATACTAATAAAATGGAAAAATGGTTTATATAAGATTAATTTAGTTAATAAAAAATCTAATCTTAATAATTTACTGGGTTTCAAATAATGATCACGTTCACTAACTGTCGAATATTGATATCCTATAGTTAATGGTAATGGTAAACAATTATACCAATTTGATAATTGATTTTCAATTTCTTGAATATGTAAGTTTTCAACATCTAATATTTGTAAATTTAATGCATATAACGTTTCATGAATACGTAACATTATTAAAATTAATTTAGTATGTTCATTATTCATACCACATGAACTTATTATATGATTGGGATCATTTAAAATTTTCATAAATCCACTTAAACTGGATACACTTGTTATCTTTTCATCATCAATATCTAATGGGAATTCTTGATCAACATTATTTTCAGGTATACTACATGGTAAACCTAAGATACAATTTAAATAAATGTCAACTTTATAAATTGACCAAAACAATCGTTTCTTCGATTCATCTTCAATCATTGTTGGTCCAACTAATGATGATCGTCTATGTAATCTTTCTCTTAATGCTAATCTTTTTGCAATACCAATATAATAATAACATGATTTTAAATTTGCTGAACATTGAAGAAACATCGTTAACATAAATAATGCTTGTATCGAATAAATATCACAAACTTCTTTAAAATTAATCATATCTCTTGCTTTATTGAAAAATTTTATACCTTCATCATTATAGAAACTTCTATTAACTGTATCATTATTATCAAAATCATCCTTTGAAAATAATGCACCAACTGCTAAGACTGCATATATTAATGATAATGCTTGCATTTCTTCATTATTTTTAGGGAATCCATTACTTTCATATAATGAATCTAACATTTTAATCATTGTTGGACGATGATAAAATCTAAATAATACACCCGCATAATCCCAACTTTTAATAATTAATTTTAATGCAATATCTCTTGGTGGTAATGAACCACCAACAGTTTCACTAAAAAATTTCAAATTTAATAAAGTTTTCTCCTCATTAATATTTTGTCTAATTAAATTTGTTAAAAATAAATTTCGATCATTAATTGAATCATTTTCACGTTTAATCTTTTGTAAAAAATTATTTGGTATTAACATTTCAACAATTTTCTTATAATCAAAATCAGAATCTTGATTTTTTAAATTACTATTAGTTCGATTAGTTTGACGTTTTGGTTTACTAATATTTTTTTCAACATTAACTATTTTCATTGCTTTAATTTCATCATTACTTATCTCTGAAAATTTTCTATCACTATATGCACAATTAAAAGAATATTTTTTACAAAAATCACATGGATTTAATCCATTACATTTCCGTTTCTTCTTTCTACAAATTAAACATGCTTTAGAGACACGAGCCTTTTTAGTAATTAATTTATTAGTTCTACTATCTGCAGATAATACTAATAATCTTGGTTGAAATTTATCCATCTTTTTTCACGCTAATTAATTATTCTTGACTAATTATTCTATGTTCTGAAAATCTTTCTCTAATTAATGTCAATAATTGTTGATCCTTTGGTCTGTTAATCTTATTTTCGTAAACGAAAAAACTTGTTGTACCTATTAAAATTGCCAAACTTGAATCAATATATTTACTAAATAAATATTTTGCATAAACTGGCATCTCTTATATGATTATAACAAAAGGATAATAATAATGATTTTTTTTTTTTGAATGTTTTTTTAAAAATGAAAAAAGTAATCCTTTATTAACCCCTCCTTTTCAAATAACCTTTGTCACTTCTTCGTATTGTATTATATTTTAAACAACAAAATAAAAATACGTATTCAATATGGGAAGATAATATAATATAGTTTGTTAAAATTTATATAAAAAGGAGACTACTATATGATTACTATATATTCATTATTCTATACTTCTTCCCTGTATCAATTTTAGTTTATTCGATGATCTTATTCCAAAACAAGACCGGATTCGATTTTTTCCCATTCATTCATTCTTTCTTTCATTCATTGATCGATCTTTTCTTTTCTTGTTATTTTCCCGTTTCCCTGTGTGGCAACAATCGGTAACAATCACTTTTTTCTTTGCATATTGCGTCAATTTTGTTTTGTTGCTGTTTGATCACATTTAGCTGTTACCCAATAAGGCGCAGTCCGCAAAAGGCAATGTTTTTTAGTAAGTGGAATAAGTAAAGTGCAAGCAAGATCTATCGAATCAATATGCAAAACATAGGACATTTGCAATTTCGTCATAGCCGAGGTTGTTTGAATGTTAAAGAATGCATATTTATAAATTATGTTATGTTGTTAAAACGCAGTGAAATTATGGGGCTCTGTTTAAATTCTATCTATAGTAGTGAGTAAAAAAAAACTACATATTATTTACATAATAATACAATCTTTTAAACCTAAACCGTACATAACTTTTTCAACATCTTTCTTCACAGATAACCAATCTTGTCTCCTTTGAACAAATTCATAAATTTCTTCTTGTGAAAAAATACCTTGGAATTTATTTAAATCTCCGATTAATTTACCTAATTCTTTAGAGTCTCTACCATCAATTAAGAAAATATTACTTACATTCTTCAATGCTTGAAAATATGGTATAATTGATTTTTGTCTTAATTTCTCATTGAAAAATTCAAAATATAAATTCATATCACAAATTAATATTATTGCACCTTCTGTTGAAATGATTTGTGTCTTTAAATGTTCAACTAATGTATTGAAAAATCTTTTACCAATTTCTTGTTGATATACATCAATCGTACCTTTATCTGTTGCACCATTCAATAGGAAACAATGATTGTTTAATAATGATACTGTTCTTTTACAACATTCAGTTGGTTTAATCTCAACGGTAGATTTATTTGACGTAACAGGGTAATAATCAGTAGGTAATTGAACAGTTTTAAATGTATGATTAATTTGATCAATTAATTTATTGATACCAATATTTAAACCATCAGCTACAAAATTATCAACAGTTGATTCGAAATTTTTCTTAGTTTGTAATAATCCACTTTGCCATATATTTTTTTTGGATTCTTCTTCTGGATTAATAATTTTTTTAGTAACCATTTCATTTCTATAAAAAATTGAAATCATTTGTAAAATAATATCACTAGTATTAATTAATTCAGCAAAATTAACCAATGGTTCAACTGATTGATTTTGAATCTTGACTTCTTCACTATTCTTCATTGGTAAAGTATCATCTGTAATAGGTAATTCATTAATATCATAACTTTGTAATAAAGATATTGCCTTTTCATATGCAGGTTGAATATGATTTTCATTCAGACATTTAATTGAAATTCTGAAAATATTTTCACATTTATCATTAATAATTGTCTCTAAATTTTTTGATGTCTTAAATTGTAAAAATGTATCAATTCTTGCTTGGGTTTGTCGTATAATACTTAAACATAATTCTAAATTAATCAATTTCTTAATATTACGTAGACTATTATTCATTAAATTCGTTAAATTATCATCCATTTGTTCAGATTTTGAATTTTTACTTGTAATACCAAATACTTTTGTAAATGAATCTAAAAAATTATATTTATCGCCATCTTTATTAGGTTTAGTTTCATTTAGATCCATCGTTGAATTTTCTGCAGTTATATTTAACATTTCATTCTCTGATCTTTCCTTTTGTTCCATTTGGAAATTCGAAAATTGTCTAAGGATTGTCTTTTCAAATTGAATACTAGATTGATCCAAATATTTTAAAATATTAGGTTGTAAATATATATTCAATAAATCAAAGATTCTCTTATGAAATAATTCATTCCTTTCATTTTTCTCTTGAATATTTGTATCATTAATGCTACCATTTTTCGAATAATTTAAATTCGTACATAATTCATTCATAATATTGGAATATACTGTTGGGAATCCATTAATAAATGTATTCTCATCATTACCAGTATTATCATCATTATTTAACAAATCGTTGACAAATGGAATTAATGATTGTTGTATAAATGATTCATAAAAATTATTAAACATTGGATAACTTTCATCAAATAAGGAATCTATTACATTAATATTATTGTTAACGAAATCTTTAAATGGTAATAACAAACTAATCATTTTATCGTTAGAGAAGCCCCCTGTAGTATCTGTATCCTTAGGTAATGTTGGAAACTCGACTTTAGAGTTATAAAAATCAATAACCATATTTTGTTCACCAAATGTTAATAATACTTTAGTAAATTTACCAACGGTATTATATTCTTTTTCATTAAAATTTATTTCCATCTCATTTAGACATGAATTGATGAAAATTTCTTTCAAGATATTATAATTTGTTACAACATCATTAAAATATTCGCAATCATTAATATTCGATTGATTAAATTTTATAATATTTTGTAAAATTTCACTTTGTTGTAAAGGATTCTTCTCATATTGAACTGGGAAAAAATTTGTTAACTTATTTGCAAATAAGTTATTACAATAATCGTTAAACAAACCATAAAATGTTTTATATATTATCAGGTAATTCTTTTTATCAAAACTTTTAATCTTATCAAATGCATTAATAACAGTAACATCATCGTACGTAACGTCATCAATTAATTTTACTTCTTTTGATTCAACTGTTAGTTCCTTTTCAATTAATCCAATTTGTTTTAGTTTTGTGGCATAATAGAAATAATCAATATCTTTATTTATTCTGATATTATGTGTGTCCTTATTTATGCTCTTAAAATTCAAATAATCTTTAACATTTAAATTTTTGACAATATTTTTCAATATCACTTCAACTTGAAGAAGGTTCTCCATGGCTGTGTAATTTAATCGGTACCTTAGGTCTTTACTTTTATCTTTTTTAATCCAATATTTGGTATTTGTTACGGTACCAATGAGATCTAATGCATCAATTGTATTTATGATATAACCTTAAACTAATGGATTGGCACTTTTGTTCGATTTCTACAATTAGGGACAGTCGGCAAATTATGTCTTCTTTGAAGCTTTCGAGATTCTGACAGATAGTAATATCAATTTTCTATACGGTATGTATATGAGGTGTGTTGATAAAAGTATAATCATAGATGTAAACAATTAACAATCAGAGCAAAGGTAATGTCAACCTAATGAAAGTATTGAAAGTGAATCGAGCTCTATCAAGTTTAGAAAATTCAGACTTTCTTCGCGGAGGAAAAATTAAGCGATGAAAAAGTTTATTATGTTTACATCTATTCAGTTCCTGAAAGGTGCTCATCGATGACAACTTCTGTCCTTTGAAAGCTGGAATAGTTGAATAGAATATCTTTGAACGTTCAAGGGAGGTGAAGAAATATAGAAACATTAGAACCTTTCTGCATTTATATAAGAACAAAATCCGAAGTAGCGTTAAAATACAATTCAACACAGACATTTCGTGATGGATAACCAACTGAGAGAAAGCATTGCACATACTGCAGATTATGTTAGACAACATGGTATTGGATTAGAAGAATCTCTATTAAAAGAGTCGGGGAATAAATTCTCATTCTTAAATCCTGATGACAAAAATTACCCATATTATATATCGTTAAGAGACTCGACACAAATAAGGAATGAACAACCGATACCCGAGAAACCAAGTCCATATCTCTTTTCAGATTACAATGATAGTGACCTAATAATGAGGATTGATCTCCAGATAATTAAAAAGACAGCAGCTTTTGTTGTTTCGGCAAGACATGAGGATGACCACAAAGAAGAAGAATCTCTGGATCCCATAATAAATTCCATACTAGAAAAGTTTCCTAACGATGAAACATTCAATTTTTTAAAGAAAGATAATAAATTAAATGGATTGTTCTTAGAATTTGTTAAACAGATGAAGTTAGTAGCAGAATCTAAGAAAGTAGATATTGTTGCACAAAATAATCTCCTGGAACGAATATTTAAAAGGGTGACATATCAAGAATATCTTGATCAAACAACAAATAATGAAGATATGTTAATGAAATCATTAAAGATTAGATTTGCAGCAATTAAATGGCTACATGCTATAACTAAAGAGACAGTTGTAATTAAATTAGATCAATGGTATAATACCCAAAAATCCAAGGATGATGGAATAATAAATTTTAAGGAACCTTTAAATTTTAAAGACTTTTCGCAACAAAACGTATCGAAGGAGATAACAAGAAAAGCTTTAAACAGTTATTTTGTAACTGTTACAAAAGAAGAGGAACCTGCTGAGGATGGTAAAGTCCCGGTGAAGAAACAGAAAAAGAGAATTATTAAAGAAGAAGGTGAAACGAGAATGAAGAGGAGGAAAAAATGAAGGGCACAAGTGAATGCATGACGCAATTTTAGAAACCTATGATATTATGAACTATTTTAATATGAGATGCTAATAATTAATGAAACATTTGTCACCTATATACACCATATCATTTTTCAATAATTATATAATGTATTCTAATTTATAACACTGATAACTAACTTTTTGAACCAATTCCAAATGAACAATATATATTGAAATGTTTATTTGTCGGAATTTACAAGATGAAAGAATTACAAGTAGATCAATAATAAATTTGATAATGTTCAATATTTAACGATCTA
>JAXQGP010000574.1:0-14558 GCA_037040125.1 Kazachstania sp. M6911
TAAAAAAAGTGCCGTACAAGGATATAACGAGAAGAATGTCGTAACTACAGTAGTTGCCAAAGAAATTACTACTGGATCACAGAAAAACCCTACTATTCCCAAAGATAATGATACGGTTACAGTTAGAAAATCGAAATCAAAGATTAGATCGAAATATAAGTCGTTAATTACATCATCTTCGAGAAAATTGAAAAGTAAATTAAGAGATACCTCTTCAGATTCATTCTCTTTATTTTCATCGAAATCAAGACATTCAAGGAAACATTCTATTTCCTCTAAAATATCATATAAAGTTGAATTGTTCCCAATTACATTTCCTGAAAAATTTGCAGATGTCAATGATTTACCTTCTGAGTTACTAGTACATATTATGGAAATTGATAACTGTATCAAGATCAATGATATCTTGGCAATTTCATTAGTATCAAAAAAATTTAACCACGCTGCTAAGAAAATCCTATACAGTGCTCCTGATTTTAATTCAACTTATAGAGTTGCTCAATTTGTTACCTCATTAAGGTTACATCCAGAAAATGGAGTTTTGGTTAAATCATTAGATTTGTCGCACTTGAAAAACGGTATTATACCAAAACCAACAACTCCAGAAGATGAATCAAACAATAAAGAAGATATCACATCTGCACCAATGATTGGTCCTGAGGTTTTTGATGATAATATTGCATTTGCAGGTTGGAGAGATTGGAGACATAGAAATGATTCTCCAATGGTTCTAAATAGTTATAATATGAAACGTGCATTATCAAGAACTTCTTCAATCTCTTCAATGAATTCATCAAATGGGAACTCTATAATGACTAATAGTCCCTTAACTAATGACTCGAGATCTCGTGGCAGAACTCGATCTTCTAGTTCAGTAAGTTCTATTACCAGTAGCATTATGTCAACATTTCAAAATGGTAACAATATTGGTACTGGTGCACATTCTTCATCAGTATCTACTCATTCAAATCCCTCTTCAAGATCTTCATCAAGACATAGAAGTGGCTCAATAATAATGATGAATTCCAGACAAAGAACAAACTCATTAGTTTCAATAAAAAATAATAACACTGTGAAAGACTCGAATAAATCACAGATCCAACAACAGCAAAAACCCAACAACAGCAATAGTTCGACTAACTCAATTTCGAAATGGTATAATATGAAATTAAGGTCTAAAAGCAGAAGAAATACTGTCACCAATACAATTAACAAAGAAAAAAATGTACCCGTCACTACAAAAACAGAATCTCAATGTTCCTTTACTTCATCTTCAATTGCAACTGGAATAAACCCTGATATTTCTATTACAAGTAGTATCTTATTAAAGGAGAAAGAAAGATCACCTTCTCCACTATTATCTTCTCAACCAGTAATGGGAAATTCCACAGAGCTACCTATGGTACAACAAAACAATTCATCATTATCTTTCATTTTGGAGAAACCACCAAGACAACGCCATCCATACACAAGTAGGTCATTATTAAAATATGCTCCATATAGAGATTTACCATTAGGTCACATTCTACACATACTTGAACATTGTCCCAATTTAGAAAATATTAATCTCTCTAATATTGTTCTTTTCAATGATTTTAAGGTTATTAATCGTACTTCAATAAGAAAGATTAGCTCATTGGTTTTACCAGCAGTTAAGGAATCTGAAATTTCATCGTCCGCTGAAAATTCATTAGATGTAGTGTACATGACTGATTCCACTAAGAATTTAGAAAATTATGATCAAATCAATGAAGATGGTGAAGTTATTGAATTAAGAAGAAATTCAGGCGTCACAATTAATAATTCATGGTTAACTTCATCGACTGCAAAATCTAACGATTATCCAAAACCAATTGACTCACATACGAAGACAAGAGAAGATCTAAGGCGCCAATCAAAAAATAGAGATCAATTAATAAAACTGAACCCCTCCATCATCTTTGAAACTTTACTAGACATCAGCCATAATGGGTCCTTGAGAGTCTTACAAATGGATAGTAGTATCTGGTGTAGACAATACATGGTTAAATATTTTATTCTGAATAGTTTTAATCAAAAGGATCAATGTTCTGACTATGAAGATAAATCATTATCTTTAAGTTTCCTAAAGTCTGGTATGAATAGAAATTTCCCTTGGTCATGTAAAGGTAATCTTCATGATGTCACAACAATTATTATCCTCGATGAATTATTGAAAATGGATGATTTCCAATTAGAAGAATTATACAGAATCAAAACTGAAAAATATTATGAATCAATGTTGAAAACTCATGATCCTTCAATCATCGAAACTTCAAATATTTTCCCAATCAAATATGGCGACACTGAAGAAGGTGATAATCACATAAATTTCAGATTGACTGTCATTAAAAGTAACAAACCAACCAGTTATAAAATATCGAGAGTTACAAAACAAAATGTTTCACTTTGCGTTAGATTGTGTATTAATGAGAATATTAATAGAACTACCTCTCGAAATGAACAGTTACCTAAGGCGCCATTACAAAGAATTGATCGTTTAAGTCATGCGTTAATGGCAAAAGTACATGAACTACGAAGCACTGAATTAAGGAGAAACATCGGGGAGAATAACTATTACAGAAATGATTGAAACCTAAATTAAAAAGACAATGAAGTCTTAAATGAATATTTGTATTTGATATTCTATCTTTGACTATCACTGTCACTCCCTTCAAATCACATCATTTATACGCAAAATTTCAACACATCACATACATTTACATATACATACATTCTACATACATCATCTTATGACTGCATTTAACATATATTTAAAAATATATACTCATATATGAAGAGCCATAAAACATATTTTGTTAGCCAGATGTAATTGGGGAGGGATGAAATGTGCACATATCGTTGGCTCATTTCATAAATATATCTTTTTTAAAAATGGTACAAATTTGTTCAGGACTATCAAAACAAAGATTGTGGCCACAACCCTTCAAACATTTTAACTTTTTATCCTTACCATCTGTGAATGCATTAAAGAATTCTTGAACACCTTCAAATGGTGTTATGTGATCATTGTCTCCGCCAAGTATCATTATCTTTAATAAGTGATCCTGTCTATACTTCGCCATTGTTACATTTATTGTATCCCAGTTTAATGGTTCCCAATTTCTTAAATAACCTATTATACTTCGACTTTTAATCTGTATATTATTTTTATATTGCCATAATTTCCTATATCGCAAATTGATATCCTTTGAATCATCGTTATAGAAAAAATCTCTTATTCCAGAGCTCTGAAGTCCTTTACTTTGATCGAATTTTGTTCTATAGTAATCAAAGATAGCTGGGAATATAGACAATGCATACAGACCGAATTGGATTAAAGTATAACCTTTTCTTAATTGAGGAATATTTATCTTTGGGGGTGCCATCAGGGTTAAAGTGCAGATATTAAGTTCTTGAGAGAATTTTTGAAATAGATGGAGAGTGATATAACAACCCATTGAGTGACCAATAATGTTAATTTTACAACGTGAGAGATTGACAGAGTCACTTGTCATATCTTTTATAATTTTTTTCCATGTATCATGTATCGTACTTGTGATGATGTTCATATCATAATTAGATAAATCTTGGGATTTACCAAAACCAGGTAAATCCATGGCTATAAAATATCTCCCAGAAATATAATCTAACCTTAACAACGGTTCAAACTGTTCTAAATTTCCACCTAATCCATGTATATAGCAATCTACTTCAATGGTATTGTAATTAGTATTCTTCGGCAGATTATGACTAACTCTTATTTCTGTACCCTTTATAACGATATATAATTCATGATCCGCAATAAATTTAGTTCTGAAATCTAATCCAGATTTCGCTACTTGTACTGCTAATTCTGGACCATCTGCATACGAGATAGTTATATCTTCAATGGTATTATGAGACAATGGCTGCCCATTTAATGAACAGGCATCCCGTACTTCAGGATCTGTTACAGTGTACCTTGTATCTGGCATAGCTTTTCTTTGAAACGTCAATGGCTAATACACTGATACTTGATGTGACTGAGGTGAAATTGAGGAGACTAAAAAAAATTGGTTTCTTATATAATAAGAAGAGTGTATCTTGTCAAGTGGAATGGAATATCTCAAGGTTACTCGGTGATTTCTTCCAGCTCATCGCACTTTGAATGCACAGAACTATAGCCAAACTGAAAAAAAATCTGTTTTAACGCGATCGTCAAGTAATAACATACTGTAAATTTAAACAACAGTGTGTCTTCATCCACTTGACAATAGAGATTCCCATTGCAGAGACATTCTTTAAATTTCTATATAACTAGTGTCAACATCGAACCAAAGTTAAAAGAACTTGATCAGTTAATTATATAGTTTTCCCATTTATTAAGTTGGTACAAGATAAATAACTGACCTACTACTGTTCTATTAATTGTATCGAGAAAAGATGGGTAATCCAAATTTTGAACATAAGAAACGGTTAATGCCAAAATCTGCTCTGCTAGTTAGAAAATATCAAAAGGGTATTAGAGCATCTTTCATTGGGTTTGTTATCATGTTAACATTGGTATTTGTGTTACATACTCCATCTTCATCACATAATACCGCTAATAATACAAACGTTGCTAATGATATGAACAATGTAGCAGGATCTACTGATCTATATGGATCTAGTGCTAGAAACAATGCTAGATTATCTGATGACTATTTATTACCATTCACCGATAAATCTCAAGGAATCACCCAACCATTAGACGATGGCGTCAAGGTCAAAGCTGCAATGGTCACGTTAGCTAGAAATTCAGATCTATGGGAGTTAGTCAAGACAATTAGACATGTTGAAGATAGATTCAACCACAGATACCATTACGACTGGGTCTTCTTTAATGATAAACCATTCTCTGATGAATTTAAGAAGGTTACCAGTGCATTAATTTCAGGTAAAGTTAAATATGGTATCATTCCAAAGGAACATTGGTCTATTCCATCATTCATCGATATGAAGAAATACGATGAAGCTAAAAAAGGTTTTGCCGAATTAGATGTTCCATATGGCACATCGACACCTTACAGACACATGTGTCGTTACCAATCTGGTTTTTTTTGGCAAAGTGAATTATTAGATGAATATGAATACTACTGGAGAGTTGATACCGATATTACAATTTTCTGTGACATTCAATACGATCTTTTCAAATTTATGAAGGTTAATAACAAGAAATATGGTTTTATTTTATCTGTTAGTGAATACGAACAAACTATTCGTTCATTATGGAGAACTGTTAAGGATTTCTCCAAGAAATTCCCTAAATATATCCATAAGAACAATTTAATGGGCTTTGTATCCGACGATAATGGTGAAACATACAATATGTGTCATTTCTGGAGTAATTTTGAAATTGTGTCTCTAGATTTCTATAGATCCGAAGCATACAGGAAATATTTCGAGTATTTAGATAATAGTGGTGGTTTCTTCTATGAAAGATGGGGTGACGCTCCAGTCCATTCAATTGCTGCATCCCTATTATTGGATAAATCAGAGATTCATTTCTTCGATGGTTTAGGTTTCCACCATCCAGATTTCTATTCTTGTCCAATCGAAGAACCAATCAGATTACAAAACAAATGTACATGTGACCCAGAGACAGATAATACATGGTTAGATTACTATTTCTGTACAAGACAATTTTTCAATGCTGCAGGTTACAAGATGCCTCCAGGTATTGACAAGAAGAAATAAGGAAGGACAGCTCCATAGCATTATGCAAGCCATAACAAATCATCATACTTCTCTATAACGTTATGTATCATATACACCGGTACCAGTACCATTATCAATCATAATAGATAATTATAAAACTGTATATAATCGTATGTCACACACTGTTACAAATGTGACAGTTTTCCTCATCTTAAGTATGCGGGCAACCAATCTGTGCGATGACATTTTTTTTTTGCACCCTCCTTCAATGGAAAAAGGATGAAATAAGGAATGTCCTTACAACTTCATTACAAGTTGAAAAGAACACCAACTTAAATATAACTAGTTTAACAAACATTTAGTTATATGAAAGGAGTTAAGTTGCTAGAAAACTAAAAACTAAAAACTAAAATTAAGATAAATCTAGAAATTAGCTTAAGTTTAAGAGGATGACGTTCGAGGATTATTTTTCGTTTCAGATCTTCTTCATCTTTTTAAGGGAATCATTAGAGATCGTGATTATTGTTTCGATTCTGTTATCCATCGTGAGACAGGCACTATCTATTGATGATACGGATGTTAATAACTCCACAAATGAAACAGGTACCGAAGAGCCTATCGTGGGATCGTCCCAGGTTCATGCTTCCCTTGAGACAACTCCGATGATTCGTGATGAACATATGAATATCGAAGAAGAGGAAGAAGAATTTAACAATGCTATTACGAATGAACGTCATGATATTATACAGCCGAGTGATTCCACTAAGTTATACTCAAAATTAAAGATTCAGATTATATCAGGTGGCACATTAGGTCTTTTATTATGTTTGTTAATCGGTGGTACCTTCATCACAATTTTCTATCATCTGGGGTCCGATCTTTGGTCATTAAGTGAACATTATTATGAGGGTATCCTAAGTATCGTTGCATCTGTTATTATATCGGTCATGGGCCTATTTTTCCTAAGAATGGGTAAACTAAGAGAGAAATTCAGAATTAAATTAGCCTCAATTATTTATTCAGATAAGGGTAAAATGCTGAAGAATAATACCGAGAATGCTGTTAAATTCAGTGAGAAATACGCTTTTTTCATCTTACCATTCGTGACAACATTAAGAGAAGGTTTGGAAGCTGTCGTATTCATCGGTGGTATAGGTATTGATCAACCACTAACGTCAATTCCTTTATCAATGCTATCCGCTGTTTGTATCAGTGGAATTTTCGGTTATTACTTCTTTAAATACTCCAGTTCCTTATCATTAAAAATTTGTTTAGTGGTTACCACATGTTTCCTTTATTTAATCGCTTCTGGTCTTTTTTCAAAGGGTGTTTGGCAGTTAGAAGTTCAAGATTACGTTAATAAATGTAACGGCCAAGATATGACAGAGATAGGTAATGGTCCAGGTTCATATGATATTGTAAGATCTATCTGGCATGTAAACTGTTGCAATGGTGAAAAAGATGGTGGTTGGATGATTTTCACAGCAATTTTTGGTTGGACCAACAGTGCTACATATGGCTCTGTTATCAGTTATAACGTTTATTGGTTTATTTTAATTGGGGCTTTAAAACTATTAATAATTGAAGAAAGGTATGGTTACATCCCATTTTTACCAGTTAAGTTACAAAAAAAGAGAATCTTGAAAAGAATGGCGATATCTAAGGCATCTATTGAGTTAAGAAACAAGACCAATGCTTTCCAAGACGTAACTACAGAATCAACAAGGACATCAAAGGATAGTGAAACACCATTGATCGAACATAATGCCTCGAATAATGGAATACAACATGGTTCAATATAAATAAAATGTTTCTGACGAGAAATGATATACATAGTTAATAACTAGTTCTTTGTTTTAGAGAATACTCTAACATATAAATGTAAATAAATAACAATATTAATATATTCAAATAGATAGTTTTTCTCACCATATTATTTTATAGTAAGAAATTGTACATATTTCTTGTATTATGTTCTACAACATTCATAAAAATTAGACAGCTATCTCTATAACTGCAATTGGATCGCCGGAATTAACAATATCACCATTTTCATGAAATACTTTCAAAACTTTACCAGCTGTTGTAGCCGCAACTATCATCTCGGTTTTCATAGCTTCAATAATAATCAATGCTTCACCCTCCTGAACATAATCACCAGAGGAGACAATGTTCTTCCAAAAACGACCTGCAAATTGAGAGTAGACTAATTCAGTATTCTCAGATAATTCTTCTAAAATAACTTTCTTTTCCCCAGACCTTTTAACTTCAATGTCAGATTGTTCAATCAATTTAATGAATTTATCTTTCATCCCGGAATCCTGCATTAATTGGAAATCTTCAATGGATACCTTATTTTGTTCAACCCACTGTAAGTATTCACCATGGTCAAAATATGTTTCTTCAATCTTCACATCAAACCTACCATTATCCCAATCATTTGTATCGCTGTTTAGTTGACTTTCATTTACTTCATAAAATTCAATTTGGTCGAATGGGCTAACTAGCCATGGATGCGTAGCATGTTTCTTTAATGATAATTTATCCCAAATAGGAATTGTTCTACCGACTAATTGGTAACCACCAGGACTAGAAGCGGCATAGATACACATATACATTCCACCAAGACCAACTAATCCTCTTTCTGTATAACTTCTTGATGGATTATATTTACTGCCCAAAAATCTTTGCCTTGGATCTAATGGTACAGCACATGGAGAACCTAAAAAGACGTCACCTAAACCTAAAACCATAAATTTTGCAGACAAGACCATGTCATGAACATCTTGACGACTAATGTTATTAACACCCGCAATAAAATCCACATTATTTGGTAACCATGGGGCATTTGACCTAATAGTCTCTTGATATCTAGTAACACATTCAATCGTCTTTGAATCTTCAAAAGTGACAGGTAGTTTGAAAATTCTTGATTTGACCTTCCAATCCTCCTCGAAAAATATCTCATTCTCATAAGCCAATAGGGTCTGTAATAAAGTTTGCTGAGAAATTTTATAACCATCAAATTCAATTAGAACAGACCTGACACCCTGAGACATCTCAACTATGCCGACTGTTTGATATCTTTTAACAAGTTTGATCAAAGAATGGATTCTGTAAGAGAAATTTAGATTCATATTAGTTTCACCATATTCTAAAAGAATGTACCTGTCACCTGCTTGTCTGTAAGTTATCTTTGGATTTGTTATCGAAGTACCTTCAATTGTGTATAGCACTGGATCCTCAAAGGAAGTCATTGTATTAAATTCATTTAATGTTTCTAGAAGACTGTCTCCAAACTCTTGGATTGCAATGTCTTGAGATTCTATTATTGATCTCGATGATTCATAAGAAATAGGAACAAATTTAATTTGATCACCTTGCTTCACCTGACCAACCTTCCACAATTCACCTTCTGGGATTACAGCTCCACAAACGAATCCACCTAAGGATGGTCCATCACATGTAATAATAACTGGCTCATCACCTGTAAAATTGATAGCACCAATAGAGTAAACGTAATCATGAGCATTAGAAGGATGCAAACCACCTTCACCACCATCATGTCTTGCCCATTTAGGTTTTGGACCAATTAATCTGACACCAAATCTGTTTGAATTATAATGAACTTCCCACTTTTCATTGAAAAACTCGATTATGAACTCTTCTTTAAAAATATCTGGAGCACCATGGGGACCACAAGTAACACCAATAGTCCATTCCTTAGAACATAATTTAGGAATTAAAGATGATGGTACAGCTTGAGGTTCGTACAAGAGTTTTGAATCCTCTAAAAATAAAACGTCACCAGTTTTTAAAACTCTACCATTATTACCACCAAATTCTCCCAGTGTAAAAGTAGACTTTGAACCAAGATATCTGGGAACATCTAGCGACCCTTGAATAGCTAAATATGACCTACAACCAGTTTCTAATTTCCCAATTACCAACTTATCACCAGGGCTGACCTTGATCGGTTTAAATTGTTCAATTTGCTTATTATTAATTTTCGGCTTACAAGCACCACCAGTAATAGCAATTACAGTCCTTGTATGGAATAATAAGGTAGGACCAACTAACGTTATCTCTATACCAGCCTCTTCTTGCCTGTTCCCAACGATACGATTAGCTAACCTAAACGAATAGCTATCCATTGGACCAGATGGTGGAACACCTATTCTCCAATATCCTTTTCTTCCCGGATAATCTTGAATGGATGTGTGTGCACCAGGTGAAATAATTTCAAAGGATTTGGAATCATATTCATAAGAATTTAATGTGTTTGTGCACAACTCAACATTTTTGAACATGTTAGATAATGTTATCGATCTAAGATAACCAATATTAGATACACATCCATGAATCTTTGTTTCATGTAGCGCCTTTTGTAGTTTCATCAATGCATCTGTACGATCAGTACCATGAACAATAATTTTAGCAATTAACGGATCATACTCTGAAGAAACAACTGTACCTTTCTTCACCCATGTATCAACTCTTGCCCACTTTGGAAATTCAATGTCGGTTATTTGCCCAGGAGATGGTCTAAAATCTTTCACAGGATTTTCAGCATAAAGACGAGCTTCCATTGAGGCACCTGACAAATTAACAGTAAAATTTGAGAAATCTGGAGGGTTATCAGCTGCAATTTGAAGCATCATTTCAACTAAATCTAAACCTGTTACCATTTCTGTGACTGGATGTTCAACTTGTAATCGAGTATTAACCTCTAAAAAGTAAAACTTTTCTGACCTTTCATCGTAAATGAACTCAACTGTACCTGCTGTCTTATACTTTAGCTGTCTAGCAAGACTTTCGGCAGCAACTTTTAAAGCCTTTCTGGTATGATCTGATAAATTTGGAGCTGGTGTTTCTTCGATTACCTTTTGATTACGACGTTGTAAAGAACAATCTCTTTCACCTAAAGCAATAGCACCGCCCCTACCGTCACCCATGATTTGAATTTCGACATGTCTTGCGTTTTCAATAAACTTCTCCAAAAAGACACCCGAATTTCCGAAGTATGACTTACCTTGATGTTGAACTGTAGAGAATACTGTTCTTAATTCTGATTCTGAATCAACCCTTCTCAAACCAATACCACCACCACCTGCAGTAGACTTAACCATCACCGGAAAGCCAATAGTATTTGCAACCTTAACGGCTTCTTCTAACTCTGATATTAATGGTGAACCAGGAACTAAAGGAACACCTGCAGCATCTGCAATTTTTCTAGCCGAATGCTTTAAACCTAATTTTCTAATAATATCCCCTGATGGACCTACAAATACAATACCATCTTTAGTACATCGATCAGCAAAATCTGCATTCTCTGATAAAAACCCATAACCTGGTATAATGGCATCGGCTTTTGATTTCTTTGCAGCAGCCATTATCTTCTCAATATCTAAATAAGTTTCACTTGCCATTGCACCATGTAAAGGCATAGTAATATCTGCTTCTGTAACATGTTCTGAGTACTCATCTGGATCTGAGTATACCGCAATAGATTTAATACCTAATCTTTTCAACGTCTTTATGATTCTAACAGCAATTTCACCTCTATTTGCGATTAATACTCTTTCAAAAGGTTTCTTTGGTTTAGTTTCAGTCTGTCCCAAATGAGTTACATAATTCTTAAACCCTCCAAATGTTGTAATATCAATCGATCCTTCACTGAGATAACCTATTTCTTCACAAATAAATGATTTTACCCATTTTCCATTTTCTAGTTCAACAGAGCCAATACCAAGCGGTTGTGGGATCATTGAAATAAATTCTCCTAACATATCTTTTGGGATAGCATATATTTCTACTTCAATCGATGACGAATCATTTTCTCTGTCTGATACACGTCTTAGACCAGGTTTCAAAATTGGACCATTTCCTGGTAATGCATAAAGTTTATAATTATTTGAGGTTTTGGTCTCAGTAACAAAGGTTGCATTAACCTTTTCCAATTGCCAATGTAGTGGTAAGCCCTTTAGATGTGCACCAACAACCGCTACTTCAATATAATCTGATTTATCAGAACTAATACATGGTCCTTCCAATAATTTAGTACCCTTATTATGCATAAAAATACCCTGTGGTGTTTTTGAGGTTTGATACAATTCCTGCAAATACCTTTGTGCCAGATCTAACAAAGCAAAATCGGTGAATTTTCTCCCCAATAATGTAATACCATTAGGTAAACCATCGGATCTAAACCCAGAAGGAACAGCCAAAGCAGCCAAGTCAGCTAAATTGACAAAATTTGTCCAAGTACCTTGTCTCGAATTGATCAATATTGGTTCCTCATTGACTTGTTCCAATGTTGGATTTAACGGACAGGTTGGAACACATACAACATCGATACCATCTAACAAATTAGTAATTGATTGCAAAATCCTCTTACGTTTATATTCATACTTGAAAAAATCAGTTGCTTTGAAATCTTTACCACCTTTAATAATAGCAGTTACAGTTGGATCAAATGTCGATTGGTCAGTATTTGATTCTATAAACTTACCAACAGCTTCATAACGTTCAGCAACCCATGGACCTTCATATAAACATCGAGCTAACTCTAGTAATGGCTCTAAATCTAGAACTTTAACAATAGCGCCTGATTTCTTTAAAGTTTCAACAGCATTGTTATACAATTTTGGATTTTCAGTTTCGCCATACCATGGGATATCTTTTGGAATTGCAACTACTACATCTTTTTTAAACTTTTTTAACGGATTAACTGGAAATGATCTGGAATATTCATCATTATCAAAATCAGGTTGACAGAGAATCTTGAAACATATTTCGGCATCAGCAAGGTTTAATGTAAAAATGGATACACAATCTAATGATTTACATGCCGGAACTACACCACTGCATGAAAAGACACCTTTTGTTGGCTTTAAACCGATCAAATTATTTAATGCAGCTGGGACACGGCCTGAACCTGCAGTATCAGTACCTAAAGCAAATGGAACAATACCTGTAGCAACGACTTTAGCAGAACCTGCAGAAGAACCACCAGAGACATATTTATCATTGAAAGCACATGTGACTCTACCATATGGCGATCTAGTACCAACTAAACCAGTTGCGAATTGATCTAAATTAGTTTTACCGATAATAATTGCACCAGCATCTCTTAACAAACCGACAACAGTTGAATCATTTTTTGGCTGATAGCTAAATGAGGGACAAGCAGCTGTTGTTGCGAATCCATGCGCGTCGATATTATCCTTAATAGCTACAGGAACACCAAATAAAGGTAATTTTTCCTTTTCGAATCTAGTTTGAAGAATTGTCCATTGTTCCTTTAAATATTGTTCAGTTACCAATGAGATCCAAGCAGTATCTTCTGGAGCGACTTTTTGAGACCTGACTAGAGATAATAAAGTTGCGTAAGATTCAGTAGCAGAAGATGATTGATGAAAATTCAACCAATCTGTTATTGTCCAACCTAAAGTATTTGGATTCATAATTAAAATGCGGACTGATATATTACTTATCTTCTATGGGAATTAAAGTTTAAAAGTATTATGAATAAGCAATTTATCCCTGGTGAACTAAATATATATAGTTGTTAAAACACATTTCGACTTCCTTCTTATATATATCATTTCCATTTTGAAAATATTAAATTATTACAACAATGTTCATTCATTTAGGATGTAGATAGCAGAACAAACATAACATTTCTTGCGACTACATAGCAAAACAACAACCTCATCTAGGTTATTTGTGCCAATAATGTAAGCTTATCTATACCATTTGATTAGTCAGAAGCGTCTTAGGAAGACTTAACCGATTACATTTTGAACTTGCATTTTTTGGTAACAACAACTTATCTTCCTCGAACCTTTAAGTGCAATTAGTGGCGACTCTGCTAAGAAACGGCCCTAATATATTTCCAGTACTGTTTTTGTCACTTCTGTCCGAATTACCTTTAATATTCTTGCAATCTTTACTTTGTTTGCTGAGCTGACATTGACATATTGATTCTTATCTAATCTTGGAATATATCAAAAACGGCTTATCAGCTGTTCCTATCAACCTTTTTTTCGTGCAATCAGAGAAATCGCACAGCGCGGATTATCACAGAATCGATACACAGTTGATAAAATTGGCAAAATATTTCCCTAAAAAGTATCTTTGAGCGCGATGACTTAAAATATCTGGAAATTAATTCCCTCCGAGATACCCAATATTATCGTAATTCTTATTATTGTAACTCGATTTTCAACATGAGGTTACTGTTAATAATGTAACGTCAATTAAGTAACGTTAAGAAGAAATTAGTTGGGCGGACTTCCTTTCAAAAGGTAAAAACAAACAAGCAAACTGAAATTTGTCAGATTTATGCTAAACCACGGCAGAGAATAGAGTCACGTGACAAAAACTCAAAAAATTAAAAAGAAAGCTCGCACTCAGGGTTGAACTAAGGACCAACAGATTTGCAATCTGCTGCGCTACCACTGCGCCATACGAGCTTCTACATCTCTCGTGGAAGATAGACAACAATATACTGCTGATATTAATATCACTTACTACGATACATAATCTAATCAGTTGGTATTGAGCTGAAGCAGATATGTTTAGATTATTTTGAACATTGACTGTCATTTTAAATATTATATATTAATTATTATGATTTAGTACTGGAGGATGTTTTGATTGGTAAATCAGAAGAGTATGCCTGACATGTGCAATTAATAGTTATTACAAAAGATAGTTCCTAAATCAGTAACAATTGCATTTACTCCTTGGTTAATTTTCGGAATCTGCTAGGGAGAAGAAATTCTTAGAGATTGAGTATGAGAATATCTGATAGTAGATAGTTAGTAATGGTATTAGTTAATACTATGATGCAGGAT
>JAXQGP010000575.1:0-14710 GCA_037040125.1 Kazachstania sp. M6911
TTACGTTTTTCTTTTTCTTTTAGATCGTTAAATATTGAACATTATCAAATTTATTATTGATCTACTTGTAATTCTTTTATCTTGTAAATTCCGACAGTATTATTTTTATGTTTGGTACCGTTTAAAAGTTCAGTGTTGGAAGAATTATTAAGATTTCCCAATGGTAAAAAAAGGTAATTACATCATATAACTTGTCTCTTTGCAAAAGATCCAGTTACTTCATAGGAAGAATAACTTACACACTGAAGGTGTAGTACGTTTAATTTTATTCCACCGATGGTACACTAAGTTTTTTATTTTCTATATCTCGTTAACGGGTAAAATACTCTCATCTCAGACAAACCCATAGTTCTTACAAGAAATGTACTCCAATAATTACCTTTCTCTGTTTCCTTTCCCCGATAGAAACTTCGGTAACTACATACATTCAGTTAAATTTAAAAGAATATATTATTGCGATATGAAAGGGGGTAATAAGGTAGGTATCAAATCTACCAAATCAAATTATCAACAGGAATAAGGTACAAGTCTGAAAAGAGTTGTAAAATAGTCTGTATCTTAAGGAAGTTTCAAATGAAAGGGATGGAGATTCCAACTGTTTTTTTGCTACGGAATTCCCATATATATCAACATCCAAACATAGTAATGGTAACCAAATTGCCTTAATTTATGTAACTTTCATAAAAAAACGAAAATAGTTACGCCGTAACATATTGTACGTTATATTACCTATCACTGTAGATCTACAATTGTAGGGAGCCATCTAGTCCAAATCCGATATTTAGAAATTACTTACATCTCCCTAATTAATAACTTTATGATATATTACTTTTCAGGGTGTTTCTTTTTATCTTCTTTAAAGAAATATATGATATAGAAATCTTACATTGCTCTATCCTTTGATTTCCTTCCCTATTTCTTATAACTTAGGTGTACTTCTGTTGTAAAGCTTTACCTTATTATTTTTTGTTCTTGTACGGTAGTGTCTGAGGCAGAAAAATATTCCCCGCATGACGATCAAATATGTGTCACAAAATATTTCCGCTTTTGATACAATTAATTACATGTCTAGTTACTGTCATTTTATTAAGATCGATTTACCCAAAACGTCAGAGAGGTACAGATATGGAATACATTTGGAAAGCTAGAATAAAATAAAATTTTACCTACGCACAATCTCAGTGCGTAATAATGATTCTTAAACAAACATTTGCACAAGAAAAATTACAAAAAGGTAAAATAAAATATACATTAACAGATCTACCTTTCTAAGAACTTATCCTTTTTACCCACTGATTAAGCGCAAAAGTTGGGTAAAAAAAAAGTGTATTTAAAGGATTGATCTTTCTCAGTTATTTAAAAATTGGATTGTCTCTCATTTTCCTTTTTCAATTAATTTTATTAATTAAATTCTAAAGATAAGCACTCAACTATTTGACCATTCGAATATCTGTAAAGAAATATCTAACAATGTCTCAACTAGATCCTACAACTCATAAGGGTACCGAATCTCCAAATTCGACTACCAAGAATGTCGTTGTCCAAACTGCCGCTAACGCCTCCAGCACCGATTCTGCTTCACCAACCGCAACCAATCAAGAACCCAAACAGGACTTTATCCAAAGGGAAACCGTTGAAGAAAACTCTACCGATGAAATTTGCGAAATGCCAAAGAAACCGGCATCTGCATATATCACCGTATCTTTGATCTGTTTAATGGTTTCATTTGGTGGTTTCATCTTCGGATGGGATACTGGTACTATTTCTGGTTTTGTTCAACAAACTGATTTTATCAGGAGATTTGGTACCGAAAATTCCGATGGAACTTTCTCATTATCAAGAGTTAGAACTGGTTTACTAGTTTCTATTTTCTGTATTGGTTGTGCTATTGGTGGTTTATTATTTTCTAAATTAGGTGATACTTACGGTAGAAGAATTGCTTTAGTCATGGTTACTACCTGTTATGTTATTGGTTTGCTAATATCTATCTCTGCAACTGACAAATGGTATCAATATTTAATTGGCAGAGTTTTCTCAGGTATGGGTGTAGGTGGTATTTCTGTTTACTGTCCATTACTAATTTCTGAGGTCTCACCAAAACATTTAAGAGGTACTTTGGTTTCCTGTTTCCAATTGATGATTACTTTAGGTATTTTCTTAGGTTACTGTACTAACTATGGTACCAAGAGTTACACTAACTCTGTTCAATGGAGAGTACCACTAGGTTTAGGTTTTGCTTGGGCTTTATTCATGATTGTTGCTATGCTAATGGTTCCTGAATCCCCACGTTACTTAATCAAGGTTGGTAAAATGAAAGAAGCTAAAAGATCAATTGCTAGATCTAACAAGGTCTCTATCGATGATCCAGCCGTTTCTGCTGAACTTGGAACTCTTCATGCAGGATTACAAGCTGAAACAGCCGCAGGTGAAGCTTCATGGGGTGAACTATTTTCTCCAAAGAATAAGATTCTACAGAGAGTTATCTTAGGTATGATGATTCAAAGTTTACAACAATTAACTGGTGCCAATTACTTCTTTTACTACGGTACTAGTATCTTTAAATCTATTGGTTTAGAAGATTCTTTTGAAACTTCAATCATCATTGGTGTTGTTAATTTTGCATCCACTTTTGTCGCTATCTACTTTGTTGAAAGATTTGGTAGACGTAACTGTTTATTATGGGGTGCCGCCGCTATGTGTGCCTGTTTTGTTGTCTATGCTTCTGTTGGGGTCACCAAATTGTTCCCAAACGGTATGGATGAAGCTCCATCCAAAGGTGCTGGTAATACAATGATTGTTTTCACTTGTTTCTTCATCTTCAGTTTTGCTACCACATGGGCTCCAATTCCATTTGTGATTGTTGCCGAAACTTTCCCACTGAGAGTCAAAGGTAAAGGGATGGCTATCTCTGTTGCTTCCAATTGGTTCTGGAATTTCTTATTAAGTTTCTTTACACCATTCATTACTGGTGCTATTAACTTTTACTATGGTTACGTTTTCATGGGTTGTCTAATTTTCGCTTGGTTATTCGTCTTCTTCTATGTTCCAGAAACCAAAGGTTTATCATTGGAAGAAGTTAATGACATGTGGATGGAAGGTGTTCCTGCATGGAAATCTACTAACTGGGTTCCACCAGACAGAAGACATATCAATTTAAAGGAAGATGAAATAGTTGTCGAAGATGATGACGCATTTAGAAGAATTATCTAAATGTGTTGATTTTGTCTTATCACATCCTCCATCGGTTATACCAATATCAATCACCCCATTTTTTTTTTTTAAACCATTTCTTTTTTCGATTGATATTACTACTGGCATAGATTGACATTCTCTTTTTTTTTTAATAAATTTTATGTCTCTTGATGTACACGTTTACATCCTTTTTTTTTATCGCCCAGAGTTGTCATTCAACATACATGCCCTTTTAATCTATAATAATACGTCTAACATATATTTTTAATCTTTATAATTTATAATATTCTTTTGTATCAACTAAATAATTTTTAATACAGACGTTTAATCTTTAAAGTCTACTGTTATTATCTCTCACGAAATTATGGTTGTTGTTCTCCTCTCTTCATGTGGCGAGATCTCATTTTCGTATCTGGTCTCATGTTTGCCTTTTCTTTTTTTCCCCTTTAAAGTCTATCAACTTTCATAGTCCTTAAAGACCGAGGTTCGTATTTAAGGGAAGCAAGGCAAAATAGAGAAGGATTGATAAGTAAAAACATTTCCAAAATATACCATTACAACTAAAATTTTACAAGACATAAACAATATTAAAACATGAGAATACCACAAAATATATTACTTTACAATGAAATTTTTTCAACATTTAAAAGTGAGTCAGAATACGAGGGATATTGTCGCATAGATTTACCGAATACATGTCGAAATGCAACTGAGATTAAAGATACATGTTGTTTTGAATATCCTGGTGGTGTATTTTTACAATCTCAATTTTGGAATTATCGTACATCTAGACTAGATATGAATGATACCGAGATTGTTAAGGAGTTAGGTCCATTAGATTCTTTTACTATACATGGTCTATGGCCAGATAATTGTGATGGTTCATACGAACAATTTTGTAGAAGAGATTTATTTATTGATGATGTTTATTATATTATGCATAATGGGAATTTCCCAGGTACAGAAGCTCTATATCATGATTTAGATTTATTATGGAAGAGCAATAGAGTTGGTCAAGATGAATCATTATGGATTCATGAATTTAATAAACATGGAAGTTGTATTAAAAATTTATATTCGCAATGTTATGAAAGATGGAATAGTGATAATGTACAAGAGCTTAACGATAACGGCGGGAAATTATGGAAGGAAAGAGGTGTTATTGATTATTTTAATGTGAGTGTGAATTTATTCAAAAAATTAGATACTTATAAAGCTTTGAAAGAACATGATATTGTTCCAAGTACTGAAAAGACATATACCAAAAAGGAAATTGAAGATGCATTGAAGGATACCTTTGAAGGTAAAGATGTATTTATCAATTGTGATAGGAATAATGTTATTAATGAAATTTGGTATTATCATTTATTACATGGTTCAATCATTAATGAAAATTTTAAACCGTTATCTGTATTTGATTTAGGTAAAAAAATGCCATTCTCTAGATGTGAACAAACAGGAATTAAATATTATCCAAAGGGTTATTTTCCAAAGGGTCAACTTCCTCATGAACCAGGTAATGGTAGAGGTCAAAGAGGTGTACTTAGAATAATTGACTCTCGTAATGAAAAATCATTAGGGTTCCTAATCAAAGATGGTCATTGGATGTCTAGGGGGTCCCCTGCTAATTATCAATTAATCAAATCTCCTTATGGTAATTATAATTTAAAGAGTAGATTAGGTTACTGTCAAATTACTGTAAATGATGAATTATCATGCCATTTTAAAAATCCTCAACAAGCTTCTCAATTTGAGTATGATTCCGATACTGGGTTTATAGGTTATTCCAATTCATATGACTGGGGAAGTTCTGAAATACCAACAAATACCAAAAAAGAAAGTTTATTTATCGATAAAGGTGAAGATGATTATAAGCATAAATTACATTTAAAGTTTTTTAACCTTTGAAACAAATAATAAAATATGACAAAACCCCATTTTTCTTTGCTCTTATGCTAAATCTGTAAATATTTTTTTTTATAATTTATGCAATATTCGTTTTGGCATATTCTATCTAGGTTGCCTTTTTAGAGAATAATAAATTTGTTGTCTTATCATCTACAATTGAAAATGGATGATTTGTTGTTGCTGTAGTTGGAGACGAAATAAATTCTTGATTTCTATAAGGTTGATTAATCTCCTGGTTACCATTATTATGATTATTATTATGATTATTATTTGTATTCATACTATGATTACTACTAGGAGGATAACTATCATAATACATATTTGGATTATTACTATTATTACGACTCGAAGTTAATCTACTTTGATTGTTAATCATTTCATAAGATCTTTGTAATGGTAATCTTGAATTCATTTCCATCATTTGTAATTTATCTTCTAATTGATTTAATCTATCATATAAATGAGTATTTTTATTTCTTTCATTATCTAATAAAATATTCATTGTTCTCATATCACGTTGTTGTTGATAAACGATATCTCTTAATGATTCAGTTTCTTTAATTAATGAATTCATTTGAATCCATGAAGATTTATCCCAATTATTTCTATATTCTCTAACATTATCATTTGTATTAGAAGAAATATATGAGTTATGTGAATTTGTATTATTGGGTACTCTTGAATCATTAAAAGAATATTGGAAATTACTATTATTAATGATTTCATTTCTTTTCCTATTATTAGAAATATTATTTGGGAATACTGAAGAAGATGACATAGCAGAAGAAGGCAAAGGTATTTCACCTCTCAATTGTTGTCTCAATAAATCAGCTTGACCATTATTATTTTTATCGGACGTATTACTAGTCACTGGAATATTAGATGATCTATTTTTATTTAATAATGGCGAAACAATGGGACTTGCATCTAATTCATCCATACGTTTCATTTGTTCCTGATGTTGTCTCTTCAAATAATGTAACGTATCCTCATTTTCTGGTCTTTTAAAAAAATCTCTAACATTTGAAGATTCATTCGAATCTCTTTCATTTGTGTGCAACATCCTAGTGTTCAGGCAACAATGATTAATTAATGATTATTCCAGAACAAATATATGACACCTGTGAAGTTTTGCGAATCTTCTATAACTAATATCAAACAATAATATGTCACTAAGTATATCTTTTCACAGTTCATCAAATCTTTGTTAAAGTAAACAAATATGAAACGCGAAAATATTTTGACATAATATCATGAAGAACAGAATAGTAAATAAGAAATCGCGAAACAACAACAATAAATAATAAACCCTAAGAACAATCAAAAAACCTAACTACTATTGTAAACGAACCCTACCGCTACTATATATTCATTCATTAACCCTAATATCGTGTTGTCATCAGTAACAAATGACTGTACAACACATCAATAAACCTCGGCCGAAATTAAATATAACACAAATCTGATTCATTTAACATATTGTCAAAAGAGAAAAATTTTAGACGAAAGAAGCAAAAAATGAACCACAAAATACAAATTACAACTGTAATTTGGTACAAAAACAGTATGCAGCACTGCACTTTCTGAGTGTTTCATTTTTTTTTATCTCCGGATGTATATATTTACGTACATATTGTATTTTCAATTTACCCGAGACAGAACCGCTCCGTCGGAGATAAAATCACAAAATTAAATTTGAGACAAATGGAACATCGTTCCATGAGAAAAACACGAGACTACGAAGAAACCACTGTACAATGACATATTTTCTTGGGTCTAAAAGTTAATTTTAGAATTGGCCAGTCCCTAAAAGAACGTGAAATATAAAATTTGAAATGCGTCTTTGTCATTGCATTGATTAAAGGGAGTGTACGTATGTACGTAAGAGCATATCACGATATTATGCTGATTTGTAAAAGTATGATTTTTTTTGATCTGATTAGCAAGAAATTTAGTCGAAATTGTAATGATATCTTTGAAATTTTGAATTCGATAGGAAAGTGGCACAGTCAATAGAATAAATAAAAGTTTGTTTGACATTACGTTATACATAATAGATACGTAAGATTTAGTTAAGAGCAAGTAGGCTACATTATAATACATTAAATTTATTTTTAATATTGTATTAGCCATACCTGGATCATAAAAGAAGAAAAAAAACTTTAAAATTTGTTAGATCAAAGAAGGGGAGTCAGTCACGAATTATTCTATTTTAAAAAGAGTTATTTAATTGAAAAATATAACAACACATAAGATATTGTACTTTTCTTTTATTTATTTATTTATTTATTGTGATTTTAAGATCTGCCTTCTTTTTCGTTTTCATTTTAAAGGAGACTAACGAAATCTGATTAAATAGTAAGAATCAATATCGATTTTTGCTGTTTACAGTATATTAATAGACGTCCGTGTGTGTTGCTTTTTTATTTTCCGTTGTTTTATTGATAAATTAAGAGCTGTTTTGACATCAAAGATTTAATCAAATTTATATTAAAATAAGCCGACTTATATTTATTACACAATTTTGCCACATTCTAATAGTACTGGTATACAAGTTCCCTATTTCGATAAAACGTTTTACTAATGTGTCAAATACTTAAAGAAGGTACAAATAATTCTCCTACTTCACCACATACTTTTGATCGACCTAATAATAATAATATTACAAATAACAAAATGATAAAAAATAATACTATTAGTAGTACTAAGGTGTACAACGGTAATATGAATAATCCAAAAAATAACAACAGTTTCGTAGATTTAACTAGTACGGAATATCATATTAATGATTTAAAATATTGTTCGAATGTTAAATCATTAGTTGATGATTTCTTATTAAATAAAGAACAAAATATCAATTCAAACACAACTTCTGAACAAAGTAACGTTTTAATATTCGATTTATCACCTAATGAATCATCGATACCGTCTTTATTTACTGTATCCTCACCTGCTTCATCATTATTTACATTGTTATCAGATACAAATAAATCTTCATTATCTTTATCACAACAAAAATTCTTTAAATTTCATCTTAATTTACCAAGTACCTTATTGAAAAGAAAAAATTTTAAATTTGAAAATTTACTACAAATTACATTCACTGATGATAAAAGGAAACGTTTATTACAATTAATTGATAATTGTATAACTTTTGTTCTTTATGATAAATTTTCAACTTTAAATCATTGTTCAATACAAACATATTCTTTAATAATTAAATTTATTAAATTTTTACAATCTATTAATAAATTTGAAGAATCTCAATTAATTTTATTATCTAATAACGAAGAAACTAATAACATCGAATCAAAAATCTCAAATAATCGTAATTTTATGAATAATATATTAGAAAAGAAGAAAATGAAAAATAGACCTGCATTACAAAATTTTAATTTAACAATTAAGATACCAAAAAATTCAACTACTGGAATGTTCGTACATTCAATTAAGAAGGATTCAATACAGTATTCTCCATTATCATTGAAAAAATATTTTACATTTAATATTCCTGATGAAATATCATTAAATGATTCAATATTACCTATATGGATGCAACCATTCACAGATAAGACACAGAAAGATGAAATATTAGTAAAACTTTTGAAAAAATTCGATATGTTAGAAGATATGGAAGTTCAAAGATTATCAGATTGTATCGATGATGAAAATATGAATCAAAATCGTCAATATGAAATTGAAAATAATACAATTACAAGGACAACTAATCCACAACCAATTGAAATTGAAAAATCAAACACAAATGATTCAACAATTACAAAGGATTTACAATCTTCAAATTCTTATCATAAGATATATTCCTTAACGCATTTACAACAACAATTTAAGAAACAGAAAAAGGATACTTCAAAAAGAAACTCAATCAACAAGATAAAAAGAGTTTCATCACTGCATAGGAAATCATCACTTAAAAGAGATGGAAGTGTGTCATCTTTATCATCTGCATCCTCTTCACCCTCATGTCTACTAATGAATAATGCATTAGAGTCTAAACCTATATCAAAGGCAAAGACTCTTCAATTACCACCTTTAATCATAACTGAGGATAATCAAAATCCTCATGCAAATCCATCATCTGCATCATCAACTTCAAATTCATTTGCACTTCAAAAATTGAAAAATATTTCAAATACTAATGACCATAATAATAATAACAATAATGTCAATTCAGATTTTTCAGAAAATAATTTAAATAGTAGTACTAGTGATACATTAGTGACACCATTGGTACATTATCAAGTATCACAAGGGATTCAATCATTTAATAAAAATAGATATTCAAATATTTTACCTTATGAACATTCAAGAGTGAAATTGCAATATTCTCCATTAATTAATACCAACGCTGATTTTAATACTGCAATTGCAAAGCATATAAATAACAATAATAATAATAATACCCCAAATAATGACGATAATAATAACATTCATTTAACAGCATCAAATGCCACAACAACAGGAACTAACGACGATAAAATATTATCACCTGCAAATAATACCCTAAAATCATCTATATCCAGAACAAATTCTGAATCAAAGAGACAAAGAAAAAATTCATCATCATATTTCTCATTGAATTTTATTCCACAACATTTTAATCAACAATTAACAGCTCCTAAGAATATTGTTTCCCCTACTTCATCAGTATCTTCGAATAATTTCTCTCCACTAGTTAACAGCAATTCAGATGATGATAATAATAATACTGCACATCCATCATTAGCTAATACACTAGGTCATAGAGAAGGCTCATCATCTTCCTCTCCCTCTCCATCATCATCTACTTCCATAGTTGGGTTTTCAAATATCTCAGTCAAGTCCGATAATATAAACGAAGATTCAACAAACGTTGATGATTCAGATATTAATTCATCCAAAAGATTTAATGATTATTTCAATGCAAATTATTTATCCTTACCACAAATTAATTCAGATTATGAATATATTGCTACCCAAGCTCCATTACCTTCAACAATTGATGATTTTTGGAAAGTTATCATGTCCAATAAAGTGAAAGTTATCGTTTCATTAAATTCAGATGATGAATTACAGCATAAGAAATGGGATATCTATTGGGGTAATGAATACAATAACACAACAAGAAGATTCAAAATTAGTATAGTTAAAGCCATTGAAAATGTTTATAATTTAGATGGTTGCACACTACGTGTGTTTCAAGTAGTGAAAAATAATGCGTATCCAAGTGATTATTGTGTCGTTTATCAATTACAATACTCTAAATGGATCGATTCATGTAGTGCAGATATGAGTGATTTACAAAAATTATTCAGGATTAAGAATCATTTAATTTCGTCCCCTGTGAAATTTTTATCGAAATTAAATATTTCATTGGATACAATTTCTGATTTGACTACATTACAAAAAAATTGCAAGAATTATAGAAGAGAATCAACATCAAAATCAATTCATAGCAATGTACCATTGTTAGTTCATTGTTCTGCTGGATGTGGGAGAACTGGTGTATTCATTACTCTGGATTTCTTAGTCAATATTCTAACACCTGGAAAAGATAAACATAACAAGATCGATGTTTGGAATATGAATCAAGATTTAATTTTCATTATTATTAATGAATTAAGAAAACAACGTATTTCAATGGTACAAAATTTGACTCAATACATATCATGTTATGAATCAATGTTAAAATATTTTTCTATTCAGAAGAATAAAGCTGAAATAACTGATCAATTTCAATAGATTAACCCATAGAAGCATAGTTAATTCGCAATATAGTTTTGCTCATATAAAATTTTATAGATATTTTTTTGCCTATCCCATAAAAACTCAATATTTTGTTCTTTCATTTTTTTTTTATTAAATATTTTTATTTACTATTCGATGCATTATATAAATTACATATACTTTAAGTATATATATATTTCTTATTGTTGTGGTTTCACAGTTAAGAATAATTGTAAATTTTCCATTAATGATGGATTTACAGTAGAAAGTAATTCATTGTATCTTTGAACACCCAAAGTCTCTTCCAAGAATTTCATAATTTGAATAACAAATTCTTTGAAACTGATACGATGTACGAAATCATTCCTTTCTTCTAATTCATGTTGTCTTAATTGTTCATTAGTTAATGGATAATATGTTAATGATTGTTCAGTAACGATATCATTTAAATGATATTTCTCGCAATCACCATTTGAATTCTCATTAATTTCTTCCATCATTTCAATCCATAATGATATAATTAATCCAATGTCACCAATTATTGTAATCATTTTAGTTCTTAATAAACTTGACATACCCATAATATGAATCTTTTTCAATTTTGGATCATAAATTTCTTTATAACATACAACCCATTGAGATAAGAATCTTTGAACTACGACGTCAAATGAGCTATCACTAAATATACTTTTCTTATTTTTCATCGGTAAACGAGCATTGTCATTCATTGTTGGTAAGGATTGATGATATTGAGCTAGCGATTCTAACAATGCATCTGGATTCAAATAACTTAATCTACCAATTATTTGGAAAATTTGTCCACATTGATAATTAGATAAAGTTTCTTCCAGGAAGATAGCATCAAACATTGCTCTAAGGACACCGGTTTCGTATAATTTTGAAAATAGTAATCCTTCACCACCGTATTCATTGGACAGAATCAAGACTTCCCAAACTTGTAGGATGATTTGATACGAGTCCTCTCTTAATGTTAATAAATATTTAGCCATATCTTCAAATATTTTCAACATGGTATCCGAAGATAAGAAATCAGATTGTGATAAAATTAAAGTGTAACTTTTAACTATTTCTAATAAAGTTGGTAAAATTTCTGTTCTAGCATCTACAGCATATTCTAAGAATGGTAACAATTCAATGAATTCTGGATCAAATGTATTGTGTTCTTTTGGAGAATAATGTTGTAATAATGCACCCCATAATTCAAACCCATCTTCATTTAGTAATTGATATTGTGGTGATGAAGGATCACATGAATATCTAATTAACGGAATCGATATTTCCCAAGTCAAATATGAGTATTGTGCTAATGAGCTTACTAAATGTCTTAATAACCTCAATAAAGCATTTGATAAAATAGTCTCCGATGCATTATTTGTCGAAAGCTCCCACAAACTTGGTACACGTTGCATAATTTCGATCAATAGATCCTTATTCAATAATGGCTTTGTTTGGATAATGATATCGGTCAAAGTATTTAACACATACAATCTAGTTTCAGTCAATGAAACTGATGGAAGAATTTCTCTCAACAAAATTGTAATGATATCGTTTAAATATGGTTGGAATGTATCCTTATCAAAATTCCAATCATCAATCATAGTTCTTAATGCTTGAACTACTGTTAATAATACAACTTTATCCTTTTCAGTTAATAAAATTTCACCAAAAAATTTGTAACAAAGACTTTTACTTTCTTCCGAACATTTCACTATGGACCATTCGTTTATGATTAATGCAACTCTTCTTCTAATTAATTTCAATTGGTCAGGACTAACATTAGTATTTGTTGCTTCAGGTAAAAATACGGAGGTTAATAATGAATCAAAGTCAACTTTATCACCGACTACATTACTACTTAATTGGAAACTTGCATAAATTGCATCCTTCTTTAAGAAATCATCGGCAGAATTAGTTAATGAAGCTGCCTCATTTTCAATCTTGTATAATAAATATGAAACCAATAAATCCGGGAAATTATTAATTAAATCCTGGAAGAAATTTTCTGCACAAGGACGAATTTGATATTCATAACTGGTCATCATTTGTTCATTAATCCATTCTTCAGGATCAATAAACCAATTTTCCAATTCTGCTGGTCTTAATTTCAAGTACCAGTTCATTAAGATATCTACCAATTTCTTAATTAAATCCTCGTTTAAGAATTCTCTGTTGATTTTGGCAACTGCTTCTTCAACACTAATCTTGTCACTTCTTGCACGTAATGTTATTACATTTTTCTTGCAAACAAAGTTAATAACCTTTTTCAGTAACAAGATACCCTTAATGACGGTTTGCTCCCAGAAATCACCTGTAGTATCTGAGTTTTCAGCGTAAACAATTTGAGCCTTTTCAAAAATTAGTTTAGTGTATGCAATTAAAATATGAGTAGAACATGGTAATAAAATGAAATTAGCAGGTGAATCTGTTACAGTGTTGTAATATAATTTACCATAACATTTAATAAATTTCTCATAGACATGTAATTTCCCCATATTTTCTTGATTGCTAATTAAGAGTTCAAAATTTGAGATGGTTAATTTCATAAATTCACATACAGATTCATCCTTATGTGGTCTTTCATAACCTTCACAGACTATTCTTCTTAATACTTTTAATGCTAGATATGATACTTGTAATTTCGTTAATTCATCAGAATCAGCAGTATTATTATTGTTATTTTGTGTGTAACGTGAAGTCCAATGATCAAAGGAGTGTAAATATATTCTAACGATTAATGGGAAAATCAATGGCATTTTACTTTGCATTGCGGGTTTACATCTACCAATTCTTGCAGTTCCTAGAATTTTAACAATTTGATTTACGTGAACCAATATATTATATAATTTGATATCATCTCTATTAATATGTTCATTTTCCAGTATATGTTCAATGGACTCGAACAAATTTGGCCATTCAGTTGGGAAATCTAATCTTGCTATTCTTGATGCAGCTTGAGCATTTTGTATACATAATTGATTATTCTGTTCATCAATTAAATCGAACAATCTACCTCTAATCGAGGCCTTTTCATCCTTGGAAATAGCATTGATTCTCGTAGATCTCCAATATTTCTCAACACCGTTCTTAAATTGGATAACTGCTAACCATCTAATTTGTAAAGAATTAGATAGATCTAAATAAATGGATTGTAAAATGTAATGGTATCCTGGTAGTACACTCCAGTCTTTCAGCTGTTGTTCAGCTAGTCTTTGCACTTGGGAACCTGCATGCTGTGGATTACTGGCATGTTCCAGTGTATCTATTACATTAAGTTCTGTTAAACTGGCAGCACTATTAGAAACAGACATTGTTGGAATTCCGATATTATGTATGTTGTGTGGTATATTCAAATAAAAATTGTTTCTTTTCAGTTATATGATATTATATTTTTACAATTATAAGCGATTGACTATTGTAGGACATATTCAAACAGCATTTAATATACCTCGAAACTAAATTTAACATATAATTCAACATCTCTTGGTATTATTATATTGAATTGTCTGTTCTTTCCTCCCTCTTCCTTACAAAGCCATCACAGTAAGACCCCGTTTCGTCTTTTGTTCGCTGATCATTAAAAGCTGCAGAGCTGAGCGAGAAAAACTTTGCAGCACCAGTCAAGATTCCAGTTATAACCGTAAACACTTATTAGGGCATTCGAATGACAAAACAAGATGAAACTTCCGTTTAAGTTATCGACATCTTCCTATATTATTTCGAAGTCAGTTGTTGAGGGTGCAGAAAATATCTCTATTCTTCCCTATTTCGTTATTCGTAGGCGATACATCTATACATTTCTATATAATTATACATTCATTATTTAGCCCAACGATGAGCTTCATTATCACCTGTCCATTTACGTTCG
>JAXQGP010000576.1:0-14534 GCA_037040125.1 Kazachstania sp. M6911
AAGAGAAACGCTAAGACTAAGATCGAAGCTGCTTTAACTGAAGCTATGGCTGCTCTATCTGTTGAAGATGCTTCTACTGATGACTTAAGAAAGGCTGAAGTTGGTCTAAAGAGAGTTGTCACCAAGGCTATGTCTTCTCGTTAAGGGGTAGAATTTTAAAATTCAACCAATTACATTTTAAATAAGAAATTAAATAACATATAAAATAATTAACATATAAAATAATATAACAAGTTTCTGTAAAAAAATGTTGTGAGTTTGAATCGAAGGGTATTTGGCAATATGAGATTGTTCCAGTTCTGTTTTTGCTTCAATCGTTCGGTTCATCGAATTATTATGAGAGGCGAAGTTCGTAGGCATTGAAGGCGAAGCGAAGAAAGGAGGCGGAAATAATTGTGGGAACAGTGAGGCTAGGCGAAACTACATATTGAAAACTGTATGCATTCTAAGCCCATTACATGACTAAAAGAGACTTAATGAAACATTATTAAATGCTTATTACCGTTAACCAAAAATTATATTTGCTTACATTACCATTACCTCAAGTGGCGAAGTCCCTGTTTATGTAATGTCTTACCTTTACTGTAATCGATCCGAATATAGCAGCAATATTATATTATCGTGTACTCACCCTTAGATGAAATAATCTATATAACATAAATAATTAATTATAAATAGACAGGAAATTTCCATTGAATGTGATTCATATCTGATCCTTTGTAACTGTTGTGTAAATAAGACATTGCCGCATCATACATCATCAATTCACATAACAATGTCTTCAACTAAATCCAACTCATCATTCGATAGTGAAGATTCCTCTAATAACAACACCAACAAGAAATCATCATCAGCATTATCAATGATATCGAGTATAGTCAATCACGTTGTTGAGCATCATCAACAAAGACGTGAACATAGAAGAGATAGAATACAATTAAGGAGAGAATATAGACAAGAACGTAGAGAATTGCGTAGAGAGCATCGTCAAGAAAGACGAAATTTATATTCAAACAGGAATACCCGTAGAGAATCACAAGAGGAGGTGAGGGTACAAGAACAATCTAATAGTAATAATAATAACAACTTAGCACCTCCACCATACTCTGCAAAGGATAATGAACTTAAATAAATAATTAAATAACGATATTCTAATTTGTATAATTAATAAACTTTCAATGAATACATTCTCATGAACCAAAAATAATGGATGGATGTTACTGTGGCACTTTCATAGAAGCGTTGAGAAATGCCAAGAAATTTGCTTCAGTAATATATGTAAAATTTGTGTATGCAAAAAAAAAAGATATTTCGGTTCGAATTTGCAGAAGGCATTGCAAAAGTGGAATAGTTTCTTGAATAATTCTGTGCTGTCTTTTTTTATTAATAACTTTCTTCGTATTGTTTGTTTCAACATCATCTTCTTCTTTTTTCAATATAGGGATCTGCATTATATAAATAGGGAGTACATCAAATTCATATATTTCTTAATTCCTTTTTTTATTTAATTCATTTTATAATTTGTATTTCATATCAATATTTTTTCTTTTATTATTTTAACATCTCATCTCAAACAAATAACTAATAATTATGTCTGCTAACGATTTCTACAATTCTGGTCAAAGTGGTTCTTACGACCCAAACCAAAATCAAAATAGGGACCAAAATAATTACAACAACAATAATAATAATGGTCAATATCAAAACCAAACCCCAATTAATCAAAGTCAACCTCAACAACAAGAAGGTCAAAATGGTGAAAGAGGGTTATTTAGTACAGTTATTGGTGGTGCCGGTGGTTACTATGCCGGTTCAAAAGTATCTAATAATCACTCTAAATTATCTGGTGCATTAGGTGCATTAGGTGGTGCTTTATTAGCTAATAAGATCTCTGATTCAGCTTCTCATCATCATCACAATAACGGTAACAATTACAATAATAACAATAATAATAATGGTAACTATGGTCCTCCTCCAAATGGTGGTCACAATCATCATCATGGTTTATTTGGCAACCGTGGTAATGACGGTCCTCCACCAAATCAAGGTGGTTGGAATAATCAACAAGGTGGTCCACAAGGTGGTCCAGGTGGTTGGAACGGTCCTCAAGGTGGTCCAGGTGGTCCAGGTGGTCCAGGTGGTCCACAAGGTGGTCGTTGGTAATTTAACCTCTTTTGAAAACCTTATTATGCCCACATTCATCGATATCTATTTATCTATCTAATTGTATATCTATCCCAATTTAAATATATATTATTCTAATGAAAATCATTACCTATGCATGTAATATAGTTGTATCAATAATTGGCAACTGTTATGTGGAATACGCTAATATATAACATATATCTAATGCCTAATGTCATAATAAGATGCTTAACTATTCATTTACTGAAATATCATTATATCTTGATTTTAGTTACATTATCATAGACGCAATTGGTTCGGCCATAAGTTTATTATGTAAATGTACGAACTGCTGTCCCATGGAGAAGATTTGCGCACAGAAAAATTTTCAAGAAATTTTTCATTTTCAACAAACTCATCTCATCGAACCAAATCATTGATATATGAGTTAGTTATAAGAATGTATTCAATATATACAGTGATTAACTATTTGTTTGTACCGTAATCTTATTTACACCTAGTATAAACCAACCATACTCGCCCAAACGACTTTCCAAAATGAAATTAGATATATCACATATGAGATATATGACTGGTGATGACTTTAAAGTTCTTCAAGCAGTTGAACAAGGTTCTAAGAATCATGAAGTTGTTCCAACTACTTTAATTCATCAAATATCAGGTATGAGAAGTATATCAGGTACTAATAGATCCATTAGTGATTTAGCTAAATTGAAATTAATTTCAAAATTAAGAAATGCCAAATATGATGGTTATAGATTAACTTATAATGGTATTGATTATTTAGCATTACATTCAATGTTAAATAGAAATACAGTTTATTCTATTGGTGGTTCTATTGGTGTTGGTAAAGAATCTGATATTTATAAAGTATCAGATAAGAACGGTGTCGAAAAAGTTATGAAGATTCATAGATTAGGTAGAACATCATTTCATACAGTTAGAAATAATAGAGATTATTTAAAGAAAAATTCAAAAAATGGTGTTAATTGGATGGTTTTGTCAAGATTAGCAGCCAATAAAGAATATCAGTTTATTACAATGTTATATGCTAAAGGTTTTAAAGTTCCTGAACCATTTGATAATTCTCGTCATATTATTATTATGGAATTAATAAAAGGGTTCCCAATGAGAAGATTAAGAAAACATAAAAATTTACCTGAATTATATAATAATTTAATGAAATTTATTGTTAAATTAGGTTGTAGTGGGTTAATACATTGTGATTTTAATGAATTTAATATTATGATTAAAGATGAAGATGCAATTGATCCAAACGATCCAGAAGATGTTGGTTTTGTTGTTATCGATTTCCCACAATCTATTTCAATTCAACATAAGGATGCAGAATATTATTTTAAAAGAGATGTTGATTGTATTCGTAGATTTTTCAAGAAGAAGTTAAAGTATGAACCAAAGGATGATCCATCAATGCTTGATACAGATGGTTTTGGTGAAGGTTATAGATATGCTTATCCAGATTTCCATAGAGATATTGAAAGAACAGATAATCTTGATGAATTAGTTCAAGCTTCTGGTTATAGTAAGAAACATCCAGGTGATAGAGATTTGGAAGATGCCATGGAAGATATGAGAAACACAGAAGAAACTGATGAAGATCATATAGAGAAGGAAGATGATGATCAAGAAGAAGAAAGTTCAGATGAAGACGAATACTATTATTCTGAAAGTGAAGAAGAAGAGAGTGATGATGACTACGATAGTCAAGAAGAAGAAAATGAAAGAATTATCGAAGCATTATCGAGTGGTGTTGGCAATTTAAAAATGGATAAGATGGGTAATTATATACTTGAAGATTAAGTTACAGTGTTGTAAATAAGGGAACTTAATCATAATATAATTTTTATATATTTAATGCATTCGATTTTTTTCATAAAAAAAATTATTTATATATGCAGTATTGCAATACTTATTTAGTCATATTCTACACCAGAATCATCTTCGTCATCTTCATCTTCTTCATCAAGATCAACAACGATATCTTCCAATGAACCTACGTCAGGTTGATTTTGTTCCTCCTCAATGGTTGTACTTGGATAAGTTAATTGTAAATTTGTTTCAGATGGTTCATCTTCGGTTATTTCTATTGAATTATCTTCTTGTGGAATGTTCTTAGTTTCTTGAATATCCTCTTCCTCTTCTTCTTCTTCACCTACTTCTTCAGCTTCATCTTCTCCGTTATTTTCATCCTCCTCCTCATCATCTTGATCATCGTCATTTTCACTACCATCAGATAGATCACTTTCAGCTTGGAAATCTTGATCATTTTCTTCATCGTCAGAATCCTCAGCTAAATTATTAATATTTGTAGCATCGGCGGTAGTGCCGTTCATCTCTGCGACAGCATCCTTTAAGGCAGATTTATCCTCATTATCATCGGTGTTACCATTCTGTTGAGAACTTTTCAATTTTTTAGCTTTTAATTCTTCACTCATTGATTTATCTATCACTTGCTTCATCTTTACATATTCATCAATTTTAGCATATTCAGATTGATCAATCATTGAGAATTCGAATTTTTCATCATCATTCGTTATTAAAGTCATATTAAAAGTTAATCTAGTAATTGAAGAATATGTAATAGATGCAATATCAGTGGATTGAAATACCAATATAGGTTTCTTAAAACCAAATAAAATATGATCAGGTAAAAAATACAATGTACCTTCTTTAGTACCTCTATGACATTCAACATGGAAAGATTTCAATTGACCTTGAATATTATCTTTTGTAGTTGTACCATTAATTGAAAATGAATCGATGATTCTGAATCCTGTCATAATAGCTTGTTTCCTTATATAATCTTTACATGTTTTAAAATCTGTTTCATTTGGTAATATGAGTTTCTTTTCAATAAATTGTTCTAATGTAATTTTTTTATTTAATGCCATTAATATTGATTCTTGTTGTTTTGGATCCTTTGAAGATATACATTCAAAATATAAATAAACAATATTTGATTTTTCTGGTACTGGTAAAAATGTAGCCATTTTAATATTTTTAGTTAAATTATTAAAACTATATTCAATTTTCGAATCCTTCATTAATGAAATCATTGGTTCAAAATTTTTTGAATCTATATGAAATATAAAATCTAATTTTTTCCTTATTGGTGATAAAATTGATACATTATCTAATTGAAATATTATATTTTCTTTAGTCAAAGTAGATGATTTAATATCTTTTGAAGGGGAAGGTTTCTTTCTTTGTAAGGGTTCGTTTTTATTTAATGCAAAATCATAAACTTCTTGAAATAATGTAATTGAATCGGGTAGAATTGAAGTAATTTTTTCAATTTTATTTCTTAGATCACTTGGGATCTCTTTTAAAAAATCTCCACTCATTATGATTTGTTAAGTGATGGGGATGCTATCGGGACGTTTGTACTTAACAATCTAGTACAGTAAATATCAATGCTTATATAGTTATGTAATCGTAGGTAATTAATATTATATGTTTTAGAACTATGATAAAATAGTGTGTGTTCTTACTGTCTGTTCATTCATTCAACTGAAAATTTCACTTTATTTTATTATGACGCGTTGCATAATAATTAATAAATTTCAATTTTTTGTTACTTTTGGTGTCGCCGCCCATCGATTGAAATTTTGTATGATTGATACATGAAACAGAATATAGCAGAAATATGGTACAAAGAGCATTATTCGAATGATATATAATTCTTTCAAAACAGGCATTACAAACTGCATTTACTTTTTAATATTGAAACAACTTTCTCAACTACACCACATAATATCACCGACCTAATACAATGGCTGCAATATGAACTCTCTCTCTCTCAGTTATCCACAACTCATCTGTCACCCTTTTATATCTATAACATCAATCATCAAACTTCACTTCCCATTAAAGATAATCCAAATATCTGTATATAGTAACACATCGCCAACTATACAATGGCCATTACTCCAATTAAAATATCTTTTTTTGTATGGGAGTGTCACAGTACACCCGTACATCGCACTGTAATATACACTATATGTATATGGTATGGCTGTATTAAGGGAGAAGTGCCACATCGGTTTTAAGGAATTGAATTCCATTCCATCAGAAACAACTTATGACAACTTATATAAATGGACATATTGATACCTGATCTATTTGAAACTGTCCCTATTCATCTCTCAATTATTCTTGACTGCTTCGAATAGCAAAACTTTAATAAATATATATATAGCACAATGCCTTGCACATTAGATCAATCATTCGTCACTAAGGGTTCCTGGAAACCCGATTTATTTAAAGGGAAAGTCGTGTTCATTACAGGTGGTTCCGGTACAATATGTCGTGTTCAAGCTGAAGCAATGGTTTTATTAGGTTGTAATGCAGTTTTAGTAGGTAGAGATGATAAAAAATTAGTTGAAACATGTAATGAATTATGTCAGTTAGTTAATGATTCAGAAAGATGTTTAGCTATTTCAAATGTTGATGTGCGTGAATTTAATGATTTAGAAAATGCAGTTCATTTAACTTTGAAAAAATTTGGTAGGATAGATTACGTTATTGCTGGTGCAGCAGGTAATTTCATTTGTGATTTTATGAATTTAAGTCCAAATGCATTTAAATCTGTAGTAAGTATTGATTTATTAGGTTCATTTAATACAGTGAAAGCTGTTACACCTGCTTTAATTAAAAGTAAAGGGTCAATTTTATTTGTTTCTGCTACGTTCCATTATTATGGGGTTCCATTTCAAGGTCCAGTAGGTGCAGCAAAAGCAGGTATCGATGCATTATCAAATAATTTAGCTGTTGAATTGGCTCCATTAGGTATACGTTCAAATTGTATTGCACCAGGTGCAATTGACGATACCGAAGGTTTTAAAAGATTATCTAAACCTGAATTGAAAGAAAGTGTGAAAAAAATGATTCCTTTACAAAGATTAGGTACTAAACAAGATATCGCAGAATCGACAGTTTTCATATTTTCACCAGCTGCAAATTATATTAATGGTCACGTCCTTGTAGTCGATGGTGGGATGTGGCATACTGGTACTCTTTTCACTAAAGAAATGTATCCACATGAAATTGTTGAAAGTGCAAAGAAAGCAATAGCAAAATTATAAATCTAAAATTTTATCCCATTGTCCCAATTCTTATATATTCTTCCCTAATTATATCGCTTCTGACAATACATATTGTATGCAATGATTAAAATATGTGAAGTATTTAATACATATATAGATGTTTAAATCAATATGTTGTGTATAATTAAATGTATGTTTTTGTTGTCCATGATTTGTTGTCCTAGTTTTGACGTTTCGAAGGTGTAGAATCAGATATTTCATCATGATTAATATCGACCATTCCATCAGTATCATCAAATTCATCTCGTACACGTTTCCGTATCTCTGCAGTTTCTTCTTCTTCAGCTATCCTATCAACTTTCATCAACATATGATCATTTAATGATTTGCCTTTTTTCTCCTTTTCTTTCTTATCTGTTTCTATAAGTCTTAACATCGTCCCTACAGATGGAACATCTTCCATTTCATTCAATAAATTGTTAAATCTATTAACTAAATACCTGTTTAATACAGCAAAATTGTTCTTTTTAGTAATTGTAACACCTGTCTGTTGACGAATCTCTTCCCTATGACTAAAATCTATTTGAGCTGAAATAGATCTACTAGCAACAATCTTGAAAAAATCTCTAATACATGAATTGCATAAATTATCATTCTTTTTATTCTCTTCTAATAATTCAAATATATTATCATAAAGATTATTGGCCATTAAATATCTATGATAATATTTATCATCTAGACATATAATATTTTTAATACATCTAACAGCTGTTAATCTTAATTGTAAAATATGATTAGGTTTCATTAATTGACAAACTTGTTTCAAAATATCTGATTCTAAGATAAATTTTCTGGAAACTATACGTGTGTGTTCTGTACTGGCAAATGATATTAATTTAACTAATTGAATCAATAAGAAATCATCATATTGTTCATATACCGTATCTTTTTTATCCTGATGTATCAATGGACCAAATAAAATTGGTGCAATTTGTCTATAGAAATCATTAAAATATTCTTGTAATTGAAATTCTTGATCATTTGCAATAGATTCTAATGAGGTATTTATATCCTTTTCATTAATATATTCATTATTCATTTCAGTTTCAGAATTAAAATTTGGATCCCTTTCTGAATTTAATCTATAACTAAATTCATTTACCGTTGAACCACTCCCCATATTATCAATATCATTATCTAAATTATTGAAACATCCCTCAGGATGTAACAAAGTATTTAATGCTTGAACAATTTGTTCCCTAAGACCGGGACTCTTGTCGGTTAATAAAATTTTGGAAAGAATCTTCAATAATTTCATTTCATCTGACATTGGTATCGTATTCTCTTCTGATCCCTGAGAACCAGGAATCGGTGATTTCCTTCTTAATTCCAATCTTGAATTCTTGGATGCTGTGTTACGTATCAGTAAAATATCATGTTCAATAATTGTAACAACAGTTTCAGTGGCTAAAATTCTTGTATTTGGATCAACTGCTGTATAGAAAGCGTACGTTAAGACATTAAATAAACCCATTTTAACTAACGCTCTATAAAATTTAGTCTTATCTCTTTCATCTAAATTTTTCGACATTTGAACACATTGATGTAAAAGTTTAATACCATCATTTCTTTTCTCTTCTAAAAATGTATATTCTTTTTCTTCTTGTTTAGTTAAATCATAAAGTTTTAAAATATTATTCAAGAATGGATCAATTTCCAAAAAATCTATAATGCATGTTTCTAAATCCAATATTATATCCAGAAATAAATTAAAATTATGATCATCTAAAAATCTAACTAATACAACATCTTTCAAAAATTGTAATCTGAAACATTTTTTAACAATTGTCTTTAAATCTTCATTCTCTAATGGTAAAATTTCTTTAAATGTTGGTGCATCTTGTTTCAAATATTCTCTGTGGTTTGATTTAACATTAGCAAATTCTGTATCATACTCTAAGATCCCAACCACTCCCATAATATGATTATCATCAACCATTTGTTCAATAATATCTCGTTGATTATAAAGAATCAATGTCTTTATAATATTACTTAATAAGAATAAATCCTTTAAACATTTTTTCTCTTCAGCAATAATAAAATAATCAATTAATATCTTGATATAATCACAATGTAAAATAAATTCAATTGTTTCATTCTTTAAGAATTCATACGCAGTATTTTCATTTAAGATCTTTAATGCATCATATAATTTTTCAGTATTTTGTTCACCTTCAATATTTGGTAATGAGACAGGAGCTGTAATAATTTCATGTACTGAACCAATACCTTCTTCACCAGATCTAACAGATATTAAAGATATATTTTTTTCAATATGTTTTTGAACTTGTACAATAAAATCACAAAGTGTATCACAACCGAGACTCTCTTCAAAACTCAATGCAATATCATTTTTCTCAGCATCCTTCCATACAATTAATGTTTCTTCTTGTCTTTGATATTCAATATTACCTTCTAGTTTAGATTTTAATAAAATATTTGAACTTGAATTCTCATTATTAACTACTAAAAATGCAGATTTTTTCTCTTCATTAGATGTTGAATCTGTACCATCTTCAGGGGTTGTAGTTGTAGTTGTAATTTCACCTGTACAGAAACCTGTACCTGTATCCTTCCATTCATTATTTTCTAATACATATACTTTAACTCTTTTAGGTTCTGTATTAGAAAAGGTATTTTCTTCATTATATATTACAGAAGTCATCTTGAATTATGTTACCGCAGGGTATGCTTTTTCAAAAATTGCGAGCTCTGGTATAGTTTTATTAATATTACAGTTGTGAATAAGTATTTATTCAAACATATACTAACTTTAAATTGTTATACTTTCTCGAACGAATGTTAATGTAAATAAATGAAAAATATTGTACCAAACGCGACTTTTTCGCAATGTCCTAGGGTGTTTTACTAACTTTTGGGAAGAAGTCCTAATGTTCTAATCCAAAATATATAATATCTCGTAAACAGTTTCAGTTAATACACGTTTGTATATGTTAACTTACCACTTTGGTAACAATTACATTATAATAAATGTACATATAATAGTTGGTGTCTCAATTAACATTATGTATATTTTCCAGTTCGCCTTTCGAGTCTCGCACCGTTTTCATTTTTTTGCTTTTCTGCATTTCTCTGTGATTGTCGTTGTTTGAATGTGCCGGTCCGTTGCATTATATTATATTATCGCAGGTAGAGAGAGGGTCCATTTGGTGTCTGAATAACACAATCTGGGGACTCAGTTGGTAAACACTCAAGGCACAAGACAGCGTATCTCGATAGTGCATCTGTTAATTAAATTATATATATATATAGTTTATATAGGAACAAATATTATTGTCTAGAGACCCGTCTCATAGCTTTAAGATTTGATCAGTACCTTCATAATCGAATGGTTCAAAACCGAATTTATTTGCAAACTCACGAGGAATAAATCTACCACCGATATAATGATCAGTCTTCTCCGTGTTTAGTAACTGACTACAAGGTTTTGGTACAGTTAAAGAAACTAGAACTTTTGGACTAATGTATTTTTCTTCAACTGGACCCTTATCGACATCCCAACCACTTGGTACATCAACAGAAACAATTGGTATAGTATCTTGTAAATCATGTAATTCATTAACGATACTTTGGAATGGTTCTCTTAAAGGAGGTTTAAAACTGAAACCGAAAATTGCATCGACGATACATAAAGTTTTATCTGATTTTAAATAATCTTTCCAATTATCTTTCTCCTCATTAGATAATACAGGAATCTTAAAGAAATCTAATTGATTTGTTAATTGTTTATAAAATTCAGTTCTACCACTTCTTATTGGATAATAAACAATTGGATTATAACCGAAAAGTTTTAAATGTCTAGCACAAACTAAACCATCACCACCATTATTCCCTGGTCCAGCAATGACAAATACATTTGTCTTTTCAGTAGCTGTTTTATTTAATGGGAATTGACGTGTAATAGCTTGAGCTACACTAATCCCAGCTAATTCCATTAATTGTTGTAATGTGAAACCAATGGCAGGTCCCATTAATTCTTTATCTATTTCAGCTGCTAATTTTGCAGATACTACTTTTAAAGTCATTTTTGATTGTAAATTGATTGTGTGATAATTATATACTGTGATTGCTAATATTAACGATAATATAGCAGTTGAATGATATAATAATTTCATACCAATGTGTAGAAATACAAATCATAATAAAATATAACTGTCACTTATATATCTATTTTGTCTATCCCTTGTTTGTGAATAAGGGATATCGTAACATCTGTTCATGATCATCGCTATAAATTCTACCTTCGGTGATATTATTGTTAGTTAACGCTTTTTTGTCACATCCTTCTTCGTCGGTTCCAGTGTCAATTTTGTTTCGGACTCGGTGAAAAGTTTCATTATGCGGAAGTTGTGGCATAATCGCAGACAGCACATTAGGGTCCTCGAGAAATGATAATGATATTAATAACTATAACTGATATATAATGGTATATATGTATATATGTGAGTGATATATCATTCACTTTCTTGTGTTACTTAGTAAACTTCTGACACAACCCATGTCCTCAATTAACATCTTTCTTAACCATTGAGTTTCATTTCTTTGTAATTCTAATTCACGTTCCAATTGATTTATTCTATGATCCTTTTCATTCAATAATGTATCATATGAATTTTTTAATACTTTGGATACTTGTTCAACAAGTATCATTTCTTGTCCATTATTATCCTTTCTCATCATATCTTCATTAATATCCATCGCGTCATTCCCACCGGAGTTATTCAATACTTGATCCATCATTGACATATTATTACGATTCTTATTTCTCGTCGTATTTGAGAACTCTAATAAATCTTCAACTGTGTTTTCTCCACTAATTGAAGTTGTACCATCCAATGCGGTCATTGGCTTACGTTTCCAAATGGGATCTGTATTATTATTCATATTTGTCGTATTGTTATCTGTACCTAATAAATTTGGTCCATTTGAATTCATTGCTGCATTTTGTAATGCTGCATTATAATCTGTTGTATTGAAATCATTTGTAGGTAAACTAAATTCAAATGCATTAACATCAGATGCGGGACTTGTAGGTTGTGTATAATATCCAGCTAATGATCTGGAATTGATATCCTGTGACACATTCTGTAATCGTTTCTGTAAAATATGAGGCAATGAAGCATCGAGATTATTCATATTCAATTGTGGTTGTGGTTGATTTTGAACATTTATATTTGTTGCATCAGTTGTGTTTGTTTGTGTTAATGGGAAATCTGGGATCACAGAAGTTGAATGACGAGGTCCCTGCCCTTGTGACTTTATATTCTTACCATTTGTAGATTTATTTTTATTATTTGTTGTATTATTGTTTACATTCTTCCTTCTTGTATATTTTTTCTTAACTTTCTTAACTGTATTGTTTGTCGAAACATTCGTTAATGAAGTAGGTGTTGTCTCCGCTGTATTATTCCCTGTTGGTCCATCTGAATTATTTGAAGGTGAAGAATTTGATGAATTGACTCTTTTGTTACGAATATTCTGACTAATTATCTTGCCTGTTTCAGCATTATATACAACTAATATACTATTTGTTACTAATTGCCATAATTGATCTGTTTGTAAATCTATATCTGTTTTAATTTTCCATAAGTAATGATTATCATTAACTGGTTTAAAATATCCAGAATATGGTGAAGCATCAAACCCTAATGATAATTCACGAATGATTTGATGTAATCTTTGAAATAATTCAATTGAAGATTTTGGTGATGTTGATTTATCATCAATTGGGACATTTGTCAATGTAGCATTGTAAATTGTAGAAATCTTTTGAAATGTTGTTATGAATTGTGTTTTGGTATTGAATATATTATTTTGTTCTGTTTTTATTTCATCTGTTACAGATGTGTTATCTTTACTTGCGTTACTCTCATCGGTGTTCTTGGGTGTATTATTCTTACTACCAGGTTTTGATACGCTGTTAACTTGTGGAGAAGCGGAATTGCTACTATTATTATTGAATCCATTACTATCGATTATTGCATTATTAGTTAATAAACTGAAAGCTTTTATAATGAATACATCTAATTTTGTTTGATGATGTACTATTCCCAATGATGTAGTTGTTACACTTGAATTATCTATTATATTATTTAAATCAATATCGTTCATTTTCAAATACGTTATGTGTATATCTTTGAATCAATGACTATTTGAAATTTAATTTGGGTATCGTTATTTTATAAGTAGTTACAACTATGAATGGATATAACTTACATAAGTGCAAGAAGTTAACATTAAACGTTTCTCGAAACTAATAACTATCTCAAATTTAAGAAAATGACATAAGAACGTGTTTAATAATTGACATATTTATCTAAACGATTTCAACAAAACCCAACAGCAAAAATTTAAATATAATAAAATACGTATTATTTGATAAATTTCCAAATTAAGATACCAGCAACAAAGAAACCTTTCTCAGTGTTGTCGACATTTATTGCGATGTTTTTTTCTCTTTCTTCCTAATGTATTTTTCACTAGAATGAAGAAGGTGCTGTGGTTCCTATGAGAGTAAGCACGATCATCAAACTGGAATCGATAGACGAGCCTAAAGGTCAGTGACAAAAATGTTCTTTTCTCAGTGTAATGGAAGAGAATTTCGCACCCTGTTGAGCCTACGTAAAGGATTCCTGCTGACGCGCTGTTCCTCTCAAGAAGGAAAAAGAAAACTTTCCGAAAACCGTCGGTTCAAAATACACCGAACTGGGAAAAAGGTTAAGAAATACAGGTAGGTAAGTACAAAAAATGGTGTGATGACATGTCCCATAACGAACATGAATAACCCCACAATATAACATAATTATTAACAACAGCGTCCGCGGAAATCGGATCGTATTTGTAAAGTTATGATAAGTAATTCTAGTCCGTTAGTATATCTTGCAATGCCTCATCGGGTTGAAGGATATAACAACTGTATTGTTCCTGTAAGATATGAAACGTTGTTTCAATAGATAACGTTCAGCTCATCGAGAATCGGTGTTGTAAGCTCTGGTGCATATTTACTACGAGATGCCATCGAATGTCCGATGTATTGTTTAATAAATCTTTATCCGATGATTAACATAATAATGGATATCACAGGAAAATATGACTTAATCTGTAACTTACCTTTCTTTTTTTTACTTTAAAAATGACGCATTCTTATGTGCATCGATATTTACTTCAAAAAAATTGACAGCAAATCTCTGTTATGAAACGATATATTTTAAATAATGATACAATAAAATTATAATGGATGTA
>JAXQGP010000577.1:0-14728 GCA_037040125.1 Kazachstania sp. M6911
GCCCTTAAAAATATAGCTGTTGTAACATTTGCAAATTCTTCCGAATGTAATCTATGATCATGACCTATAACAAATGTCAAATTATTAGGGTTAGTTTTCTTTAGATATGTAGCTAGACCTTGTGATGTCTGTAAAACTACCAATGAATTCATTCTACTAAAACCTGCTTCCATACTAGATCTCAAACCTGCTGTTCCGAACACAATCCTTTTGTCAAATCTCTTGTGTAGCTCTTCCCAGTTATGATCATTGCATAAGTTTATAATTTCATCTTGAGTTTCAACGTTTTTATCTTGGGCTAACCATGTCATGATAGATATTTTCAAATCCGCCGGAATTTGGTCCAAAGGACATTCCATTTCAATTGCCATTTTCAACTAATGTCAGAATTGGTCTGTGACTTCAGTATATCTGATATATGTTAATGTAGTTGTACCTTAACAATTAAATTCTTATTTAATCAACATGTATGGAAGAAAGTTGTTTCTGGTTAAGAATTCTCCCTTTTTTGTATCCTCATCACTATGGGCGGGTTGTTTCCCATTTTGAAGATCTATGGTCGATCCGAGAACAAAAAAGCTCAATCATAATAGGCGTTATGAAGATAGCTCAGAAAACACATATGAATAATGAATAACAAAAAATTAATGAATGCAGTTTGAGAATTTCTATACGATATATACCATTATATAAGATGCAAATGATAGTTATTGATAATCAACTATCTAACATATTTAGTAGTTCCTCGTCCATACTGGAATCGCTGTCACTATCATTTTCCTTTGATTTATCGCCAACTTCACCAACGTTTGAATCGGATACATGGACCCTCTTTGAGTCTGTCCCAGATAAACTGACATTGGATGTTGTTCTTTTCAAACTTTTACCTTCAGATTCAACTTCTTCGTTGTCACCATCCTCGTCTTCTCCGTCATCATCTGAAGGAATTTCTTCATCATCCTCATCATTTAACCAAGAGTCACCATTTGCGAATAGCTCAGCTGGGTTCTTTGGTTTATTATCCTCTGCGAATTCATCGTATTCTTCGTCATCCTTTGCAGTGTGTTGTACTTCCTTTTCTCTCCTTAGTCTTTCTAACTTTTCTTTAAATTGTTCCACTTCCTCATCAGAAACAGGTTGTTCAACAATTAATCTGTATGGCGCTTCATTAACCTTCTCCCATGAGGCCAAGGATTCGAAAACCCAATCTGGATGAACGATTTCGATTTTAGGATTATAACTTTTGGCTAATCTTGCTTTATACGTACCAGGTGTCTTTGTTACAACATGTGTTGTAGTTTCGTCTATATCAATGCTAGTGGTGCCACCAAATTTTTTTGTCCATATTACAATGTCTGCTTTTTCTATGTCGGTATTTAATGGAATAAGACCAGAAAATACAAAACGACAACCTTCAAATACTTTCTTTTCCATATCTGGTAATATATATTTAATGTCTACCATTGCATCGTTCTTTGCTGATTCTTCCAACTTTTTGTAATAAGTATCATGAATCCTGACCAAAGTATCCTTTAAATAATATAACTCATCATCATCGTCTACTAATAACTTTTGGTTATGCAAATGTTGTTGTAAAGTGGCTAACGGTCTATTTTTCTGTTGTACTTCAAGTGATGCAGAGTATTCTAATTTTTTAGTCCATTCTTCCTTAGCTTCACTAGTTGGATTTTCATCATTCATTGGCCCCTCTTGATGACTCAACTCTTCCTCCTGTCTTTTAACTTCCTCATTTATTTTTTCTTTTAAGATTTTTTCTGTGTCTATTATATCTGTTAGTAATTCATCTGATTCCTTTGCCTTTGTTCTTGATCTTCTACCCATTTGTAACATGGTTGATTGTTGCTTAGGTAAGAAGTTAGAATTAATATCACCTACACCAACGAAGAAGTTATATGGAATGACCTTAATTAAATTTGGAGACCAATTCCAAACATCGCCTCTGTCATCAATAATAACAACCATTGATTGATCCGATGGGAACAACCTTTCTAAAGATTTCTGAGTCATTGAACCATTTTCATCACGAGACAGTATTCTATCACCAAACAAACTATGATCTGGATCAATAATTTTTGCTATCTCTAATGCGTATGCTCTTGTAGCCATCGTATATATATGCATTTCAAAATAAGGAGCAATCTTGTCGAAAAATTCTTTTAAACCAGGTCTTATTTTCACATAATACCAACATTTCCTCAAAGGTGGTTTTGGGCCCATATACATAAATGGTACAATCGGCTCTTCTTCCAAGGAGAAGATTCTTACATCTTTCAAAGTTTCGTAGTTTGGATTACTTGGATCGTTTTTCCATTCTCCAATTGTGGGATCGACACCACAATGAATTACAGTTTGATCTAAATCCACTACCAAGATCAATTTCTTATCTTTTCTTAATCTTTTCTTAATATCTCCTGCGATATCAGTAGCAGCTTTCCTACTTATCTTCAAATTTACATCAGTATGAGAGATTGATAAATTTGCCCCATTGATTGCTTTTTGTTCCTCTTCATCAACTTCCTTCCCACATAATGTGCATAAACCACCATATACAATATCATGATTACAAGGCCTAACAATTTGACATACAGTTTGATTTGAAGAAGCAATTTCTGTACCTACCTCGACGTTCCAACAATCTAATTTACCTTCAAATGGGGATTCAAAAAATTCAATAGATTCTCTTACCTGTTTTTTTGTCGAATCACCTGTCTCACTACCATCCAGCGAACTGGCTACTTCTACAAGATACCAAAATTTATAAGCAAATAATCTATCACCTTTTAAGATTTCATCACCTTCTTTAGCGATCAATTGATCCACTGTAATGGGATATGGCAAACCTTCTCTAGTATTAACTGGAGTAGGAGGAGTCGACATAACAACGAGAGAGAAATAAAACTAAAAAATACACAATGAAAAAAAGGGGGATGGAGAAACCGGTTGCTAAACGTGTACAATAATATTACAATTCGGAATATATTCCAATATTTTATTCCTTCTTATATTATAAAAGCAAAACGTATTTAGTTATCAGAAAGTATTTTCGCTAAATTTAACGCCTTTTTCAACTAATTTGAATGTATTGTACTTTGAATTGTGCTAATAATGTCTAGTTTTTTCTTGTATTACCCATAAGAATTGCAATTTTATCAGTTTTGTTTATTATATTTACGTAATTATCCTTTGTTTATTCTTGTTCATTGTGTAATTGAAGCCTTCTCATCCATCCATCGCCTCGTAGTAACAGTCCGCTGCCCCTTGCTTCCGAAAAAAAAATATCTCAGTTCTTCAAGACATAACAAGAGATTTAAACACCAATTGAAGTCAAAATGTATCGAAGATGGATAACAAATTTTTTACTGTTTATATATATATATACATATTGCATCTGTACATAAAGTTGCTTACGTTTATATTTATGTTTTTATACGCTTCCGTTAAGTAGAGCATCCAAGGCACCCTGAACAGAACCACCACTACGTCTCAATGCAGCTACATTCTTATCAAAATCAAAGAAACCCATATCATTTAATTGTCTTAATTGTGTCTCATAACGTTCTTCAGGTGGTCTATTATCTTCAGGTTGAGCGGCCGGCGTATTACCTGCTAAACTGTTACCTCCAAACATCGATGCAAATAATGATGGATCGAACGCAGGTGCTGCGTTGTTACCGTTATTTCCTTGTGCTTGTTGCCCTGCATTAGCAAATGGATTCATTGCTGGATTAAATAAAGCAGCAAATGGATTACCTGCAGGTGGAGCAGTTGTAGTAGCTGTATTAGTTGTGTTAGTGTTTTGTGCTGTTGCCTCAGTAGATGCAGCTTCTTCGCCAGTTTCACCAGGTGCTGGGAATGAATTTGCAGCATCTTGATTTTGTCCCATTCCTTGTCCACCATTCATCATACTAGCAAATTGCATACTCTGTCTCATCATTTCTGGATTAGTTAACATTTGTCTAAACATGGGACTCTGTAGCATTTGTCTTGCTTGTGGACCCATTGCTTGTAATTGTGGGTTTGATTGTATCATGAAATCAATCATTTGAGGATTACTTAACATTTCATTCATTTGCGATTGAACCATTGGGTTTTCCATCATTCTAATCATATCTTCTTGATTTGGTACATTATTCATCCCACCATCTGGTCCAAACATATCCGCAGATGGCATATTTAAATAACCCGCATAACGGGCAGATGTTAAATCATTCAATGGATTGAAACCACCAGTTTGCCCAGTAGCAATATTTGAAGGAACTGCACTTGCAGCAGGAGTACCTGAATTACTATTCTCTTGTGATGTGTTATTACTTTTACGTATACCTGATTTAACTAAATGAATAGAGTGTCCATCTTGAATCTTATATGATTCAACAGTTTCCGGATCCTTTAAGATTTTACCTGAATATATTAAACGTTGACTATCTTCTGGAATTTCGCTTATTTCTTTAATTGTTTTCTTTAATTGTTCAATGGTATCGGTTGGTTCAATGGTAACTTCCCAGTTATCTTGACCACATTTTACATGAATAGTAATGCTCATTTTGCAGTGATTTGTATAAAATTGCTATCTAATAATGTTGTTATATTACAAAGTTAACTGTAAAACTGGTTGCAACTCTCTAAAAGATGATTATTTGATCTGTTAAAGTTCCTTATATAGTTTGCCACCTTAAACTCTTCGTTAAGAATTCCTGTGGGTGTTTCCGTCGCTTTTACGGTGATACAAAGAGACAGTAATATGTCAAATGAAGTTGGTAAATGTTACCCTGAAATTAAACAAATAAATCACGTGATAATCACGTTTTCCTGTTACCCGGGCCTCTGCCGTACAATGTGATATTTCTGGCTTTCCTTATTGTGTCCCGCTTCCGCTGCCATCTGGGTGACAAATTTGTCACATTTTCGCGCCGGGAACGGAGATGCTGACACGCATTATTGTTCTCAGTAGTCATAAAAGATGAGAACAAGGAAATATCCATTTTTTTGATAGAGCCCCACTATAACAAGCCACGGTGTGCGCACTATTCAGAGAAGAACGTATGAACTACAAAAATGACTAACATGAATAATCGAAAGTTCACATCATCTTTTCTTATTTCGAAATGATAATTTAATGCAAGTACGATTCATAGTTGCGTCTGTCAAGAACAGGGAAGAAGTTTAAGGAACAAATAAGATCTTTCAAGGGTACCGCCGAACTAATATCGAGTTGTACTGATTTGCTTACGTTACCAAGTATATAAAATATCCTGAAATATCATTCTGGATACAACACTAACATATGTATACATATAGACCGTGTCATCAAGTTACACATAACTGATAAGAAAGATCAATTCAACCAATGAGAGGCGCAGAATAGTCATATCATATGTTTATGAATCGCCGAATTGTAATGGTAAAATGTGCTAATCTGACTATTCGATTCTCTTTCTCGTATATATCGTTCATTGCAACAGAGTTAAGATTCAAACCTGAAAAGTGAACAAGAAGCCAAATTGTCGTAATCAACCCTTCTTATTCCTTCTAGGCCCTTCCATGACGGAGACGATTTTTCATACATCCAATTATTGCTAGGAAACAAGATTGTTTCTTATTACCGGTGTCTACCGAATAATGCACGAAATATGCCTAATCTTGCTTAGTTTCTACAATTCATATAGTGGTTCTTGAGAGATGCAAGCTCTAGCCTCTACAGTAATACTCGAGCCTTTATTCTCGTCATCACTCTTTATTCTTTGTGCAACAAAACGGCGAAATCTCTTTTGTACCACTCGATGTTCTACTATGTGAACAATAGAAAATCACAGCGAAAAGGAAAATTTGTTAGCAGAAAAATTCTTTTCCAGTATGTGATGCCGCGGGGCCATTGGAAAACACCACTAATAATTGCACGAGATGGCTTGAAAAATTTATATAATAACAAATCGATGCATTTTTTGGGTAGCCTGCTCGAGTAATAATATCAAATGACACTATTTTTTTCTTTCTTATTGTAGTACAAAATATATAATATACCAATATCTAGAATCATTACGGTTAATTGTTAGTGTCACTAAGTTTTACATATTCATCTTCATAAAAAGTAATCTCTGGTTAGATTTATTTTTTATTTCACTTCCTTCATTTTTGTATCAAAGCAATAGAAGAGACACGGCGTACGTTAGAAAGATTTTAGAAGTTTGTTTTTTACTCGTTAGCATATTTGTTATATTCATTCATTTTTCCTGATAATCTACCAAAAACAGAAATACAGCTTTCGGTAAATACTATTGACTATTTCTGTTTATTTTGTCATTTTCTGGTAATCTATCAATTTTAGACAAAAGAAAGTATCTCTACTTTTCATTACATCTCATTTTACTATTCGTCATTGTCTTTTTCCTTTTTTTTCCCTTTTCATTTGACGTAATTTCAATAATACTAGAGTTTCATCTTTTAATCTTACCTCTTTTATTGAATCTGTGATTAATTAAGATAACCAAAGAAATATCATATAAATACTTGACCATATTACAATTACAATTCACTTTTCTCTTTCATTTTACTATTATTCATTATTAAAAAAAAATCTGTTCATTAAACTATATTCTATTTGCACTTCCATTTCATTATGACTAAAGAGAACGATTTAAACTTACAACGTCCTCCTTTGATTGCTTCAGCTCAGTCCCGTGGTAGATCAAAAGATAGTGACAATAATAAGAAAACTTCAAAGGCATCCAAAACTCAACAGAGTAAAAGTAGATCTAGATCAAGAACTAATTGGATTAGAAGTGCTTCTACATCAAATATCTTAAAGATTCCTAAAAGTTCTCCATCGAAACCTTCTAGTAAAATATCTGAAAGTCCAATTAGAAAAGCTATTAATCATATTACTCAACAACCATCACAACCTGTAGCCAAACCTCCATTACATGCTTCTATTAGTGAATCTAGTATAATGTCTTCATCAATTAACAATGAACATCTTGATAATTCAGATATTGTGGTAGATGTCTTACCAAGTTTTGAAATGTATAATACATTACATAGACATATTCCACAAGGTAATGTTAATCCAGATTTGCATGATTTCCCACCAAATTATTGTGATGTTCAAGCTCAAAATAGATACAATTTACAAGCTTCAAATACATCATCTTCTTCATCCTCAACTACAATAACAACTATGTTACCTCCACAACATCCAGTAGATCAATTAACAAATTTACATTCAAATCATCCAAGTACCACAAGTATCATTAACAATTTGCATCCATTGACCACCCAACATCTGAGTATACAATCGACAAGAAATATTGATGAAAGTAATCATGATGATATAACGTCGATACAAGACGATATTGATGAAGATGAAAATATCTTCATTGATAAATTATATACATTACCAAAGAAACCTACTCCAATAGATATCGATATTAGAATTACACGACATCCTTCTCATCCACCCGAGAAACCTGAGGAAGAATCTATTCTGAAAGAATATACTACTGGCGATGTTATTCATGGTTACTGTGTTGTTGAAAACAAATCTAGTCAACCATTAAAATTCGAAATGTTTTATGTTACATTAGAAGCTTATATTTCTTTGATTGATAGACAGAAGGGGAAACGTACAGTTAAAAGATTTTTAAGAATGGTAGATTTAAGTGCGTCATGGTCATATGGTAATATTTTAACAGGTTCAGGTTTTAAATTGATTCCTGATCAGAAGGATTTTGATAATTCTTTAGTTGGTTTATCAAATAAAAGAATATTAGAACCCGGTGTGAAACGTAAGAAATTTTTCATGTTTAAATTCCCAAAACAATTATTAGATGTAACTTGTAAACAAGAACATTTTGCTCATTGTTTATTACCACCAAGTTTTGGTATCGATAAATATAGAAATAATTGCAAATACTCAGGGATCAAGGTTAACAGTGTACTAGGCTGTGGTCATCTTGGTTCTAAGGGTTCACCTATCCTAACTTACGATTTAGTCGATGAAAATATCTCTATCAACTATACAATTGATGCTAGAATTGTTGGTAAGGATCAAATAACGAAACAATTAAATATTATGAAAGAAAAAGAATATAATATTAGATATATTCCATTTGGGTTTGATTCATCTTTAGTTGGTGAACGTGATCCATCAAGTCAATTGAAGGATATGATTCAATTGGTTGATGAAAGGTTAGATGCCATAAATACTGTATTTGGTAGATTAGAGAAAAATGAACCTATTAAAAATCAAGATATTCATGGTACTGATTTAAGTGGTACAATTGAAAATGACACTGAATTAGATTCAAGTGAAATTTTAAGAAATAAATTGAATCAATTACACATTAAGAATAGGACAAGTCAATCATATAATTTATCATCACAAGATTTTGAAAAGAAAACATTTGAACCCGAAGTGGATATTATTGAATCTGAATTAAGTTATAAATTGAAAAGTAAAGCCAAATCTGCAACTAAAAGTTTATTCTCAAGTTTTAGATCTTCGAGTTCTTTATCTGGGTTGTCCAGTTCTAGTAATAGTGCATCAAATGAAAGCAGTACTAGTGGTACACCAAAGAGATTAACACCAAAGACAGAAAAATTTGGCTTAATTTTGGTACAATCTAATGTTCCACATAAAAGTATCAAATATTTATCACCATCATTATTAAAGAAGACTAATGTGTTAGAATTGAAGACTAAACAGGCTCAAGAAAATTGGCAATCATTATCTGATACAATTCCGGAATCTGAGAGGGATCCATTGAAAAGATTAAATTTAACATTAACTTGTATTCAATCAAATAATAGTGCACCACACCCACCACCTGAAATTCAAGCTATATCAACTGAATTAATTGTCATTACGGGTAAATCAGAGAATTCTATTCCAATTAAATTAAGTTCAAGACTATTAATGGATAATGAAAAATTAGATTCTATAAGAAATACGTTTTCAACATATTTGGATAAAATTAAAGAATATAATTCAAAATTTATTGCAAATGCCGATAAATTGAATGAATTATATAATGTAAATCGTAGTATCATTAATGCGCGTGAATTAAAATTTACGGATTTCATTTCCAGTCAAATTTATAATGATATTGAAAGTTTAGCTAATTTAAAAGTTAAAATTCAACCGTTATCTGATATTTTCAAGAAACAATTGGAAACATTAAAGGATGATGATGATCCATCATTAATGATTACTCCAACTAATTCAGGTAGTACGACACCACAAAGCAAGAAGCCTGTTAAGATTGTTAATGCTAAAGGTGGTCTTGGTACAAGTGCAACCATATCAAGAAACTCTATATCGAATAGATTTACTGAACAAATTATTCATGAATGGAAGCAAAAGGGTGAATATCAATATGAGAGGAAAATAAATGTTAATTTAGAATTTAACAATAATATTTTAGAAACTTTAGTACCAAGTTTTGAAAGTTGTCTATGCTGCAGATTTTATTGCGTTAGAGTCAATATTAAATTTCATCATGTTGGCTCAACATCAATTGACATTCCTGTGAATGTTAAAAATTTCTAATGAAAAGATTAAGAATATAAAAAATACAACTTCGTCATCTAATAAATAATAAATAATAAAACAAGCATATATATACACATATTAAGAAATGCATATTTTGATAATAATTTAAGAAAACCTCAAAATTTTTTTGAATCATTGAAATTTCATTTTCTCGAGGACGAGAGACCGCTCCATTATATAATAAGGCAAAGTGATGATGATGAAAAAAAATACGTAGTAGATGTTTGACTCAATAACTTATCGCAAGCAGAGAAGACATTATTGGTCCTAATGTCTGACTTAATTGCGTATAGTATACTTCTATACGTATCAATATCTTATGTTTCTGCAATCTATATATCTACTAAGGATATCAATGATTATAAATTGAGTCGGGATGATCCGAGAGTAATTAAATCACGAATGAAAAAGATTAGTATATTAACAATATTTAACAGTTTTTTCGTTCCATTATTACAAAAATTATATGATTCAAATGAATCAAATAAGAAATATATTGATTATGTGCTGGATTTGGGTATTTTACCAGGAAGACAAATTAACGGAGAATATAATGGTACGCTATATCTGATAAATATCTATGAGAGTATCTTATTAATCAGTCAATTATTCATTGGTCCCTTAACTGATATATTACTATGTCATATATTTGTTAATGGTTGTAATATTAAGTCATTGGTTAATTCAATAAAATCGTTATTCAATTCGATTTGGAATATCAGAAATTATATTTTTGCACCTATTACAGAAGAAATTTTTTATACATCATTACTTATAACCAGTTACCAAACGTTGTTTCCCCATGGATCGATATCGTTTAAACGAATGTTATTAGAACCGCCATTGTATTTTGGTATTGCACACGCACACCATGCATACGAGACGTATTCAAAATCTAAATCAATTGCCAATGGCCCTTCGATTGCTACTATTGTCACTAGTACAATATTTCAAATGAGTTACACGTACATATTTGGGATATTAACAAATTTTATCTTTGTTGTGACAACAGGTAATTTATGGTCATGTATAATATTGCATAGCATTTGTAATATCATGGGATTTCCTGGTGGATCTGAGTTACAGTTTCATTATACTATACTTAAGCCATTAAATGATACAAGATTGAAAAGGTTATTATCTTTGTGGGATAAAATATATATCGGATTGTTATTATTAGGTATTGTATTATTTGTTAAGGGATTGGGTAATTTCACAACTCTATAGATATAGTATTTGATTGTGTATGTTTTTTTTTAAATAGATATACGAAGCAAAATTTGTTTTTGAAGGCAAGTGTTACTGGTTCTCTATCCCACGCAAAGTTAACTTAAAACTTGTATTTACCTTAAAGAATCGAGATTTACAATAAGGGAATGAGATATTCAAAAAGGCACAAGACCAGGTACCATAGAAATTGCCGCTAACGTAATAAACAAAAGATAAGAAACTTCTGGCAGAGAAAGATACCACACGGTTCTACACGTAGAATTCAATAAAATATGAGTTTTAACTTACAAAAAGAATTTGTGTAGATTCTATTCTTCACCATGATTAATAGACACCGGTCCATATAACGTTCATTCAACCCGCTATACCATCATAGTATATGTCTCACCCCACTACAATTAGGTGCTACAGCCTGATAGGAAATATTAAATGTGCCTGCCGATAGATTTCTCTGTCTGATCCGGTTCTCGTCCGCAGTGATAACGTGATTCCGCATTTTCTCTTTTTGGAGAACATACACGGACTTTTCTTAGGGGATATCCTTTTAACTCCGGAGTGGAAAGAGAGAAAACTGCGGATGCATTCGTGTGCAGTGACAGTTCTGTCCGTATTTTGTTTTCTGCTCTCACCTGCGCAGATGGCCAAGTAGCTAATTGTGCTGCTGCAGAGAAACCTTCTGTAAGACCACCGCACGCACCGACTGGAACTATTGCGCAAATTTCATCATCACAAATAAATATAATTTGTATTGTTTGACAGTTTGTGCGTAACAGATAATTATCGGTTCAATTGTTATTTGCAATTAATTCACTTTGTGCAACAAGTTGTCTCACGATCCGCCCAGGCGGGTGATATACCGCACAGTTCATACAGCTTATATATTTGTGCGGGAACAATACACTGTAAATTATTATAATACCCTTACAGCAGTTTCTTTGTGGAAATAATGTATTGTCTTATTAAATAAGTAAGACAAGTGATATGTTCAGGAATAGAAACAACAACAACAACAAGACATAATTCACGTTATTCACTGACACGTAAATTTCACACGTCTTTTTTACCTTCCTTCTCTCTTGCAATTTTTTCGTTTTGATTTATATATAAGATACAATTCAATCTTCACTTTATCTCTCTAACTGTATCTAATTCGCAGCTTCTATTCTGTATTATCCCCCTTTTTCAATATAGTAAGCGTTGCAATACCTATTCTCTTATAACAATGAGTGGAACTTCAAAAACTTTGGAATTATTCCCAGCTATTAAAATTACAGAACATTCAACTCCAGATAATTGTTGGGTTACAGTTGATGAAAGAAAAATTTATGATATTAACAAGTTTTTAGCAAATAATAAAGATTTAGAAAACACTGAAATTTTATTAAATTTCGCTGGTAAAGACATTACTAAAGAATTGTCAAATGAATTAATTATCTTTAATAAGTTAATTGACAACGATGATTTCTTAATCGGTTATTTAGCTACAAAATTAGAAGAGGAAGAATTATTAGCTAATAAAAAACATAAAGTTGAAGTTGATATCGTTACAGACAAGAAGAATGATACCTTTGATTCAACTACTTTTGTTAAAGACTTACCAACCGAAGACAAATTAAGTATTGCAACAAATTATAAGAAAGATTTCGAAAAACATCATTTCTTAGATTTAGAGAAACCTTTACTGATGCAACTTTTATTCAGTGATTTTACAGTAGATTTCTACGTCGATCAAGTTAATAGACCAAGACATTTCGGTAAAAAATCTGCTCCTTTATTTGGTAATTTCTTAGAACCTTTAACCGTCACTCCATGGTGGGTCATTCCAATAGTTTGGTTACCTGTTGTCATTTATCATTTCAGTGTCGCTTGGAGAAATCAAAATCATTTTTTGACAACTTTCTTATTTGGTGTAGGTGTATTCGTTTGGACATTCATTGAATATGCTCTACATAGATTTGTTTTCCATTTCGATAATTGGTTACCACAAAATAATGTCGCCTTCGTCATTCATTTCTTATTACACGGTTGTCATCATTATTTACCAATGGATCCAAATAGATTAGTCATGCCACCTACTTTATTCGTTATCCTATGTACTCCTTTCTATTGGTTAGTATTTAAAGCTTTACCATTATATTGGGCTTACGCAGGTTTTGCAGGTGGTTTATTCGGTTACGTTTACTATGATGAATGTCATTATTGGTTACATCATTCAAAGATGCCAAAATTCATGAGAAAATTAAAGAAATTCCATTTAGAACATCATTATAAGAATTATGAATTGGCATTCGGTATTACTTCTTGGTTTTGGGATAATGTCTTTGGTACTTATTTATACAATGATTCTCCAGTTTCCCAAATGAAATACGAATAGATGACACAAGTAAAATTCCATTCTCTATCTTATTATATTACATACAAATTACATTATTTAAAGCAATTTGGAAACATTTTGCTACATCATTTTTTTACATAACAAAAAAATATTATTTATAAATAAACATAAACAGCAGTAAGATTATAATTATAGAAAGCATCACGACATACTACAAAAAAAGAGAAACCATTCCTTATACCGATATTATTCTTGTCTACATGTAAGTGTAAGGAGATATATTAATATTTGCATTAAGAAGTACAACTAATCGATAAATTAGTATCACTTTCAAATATTTATTTTGAAAAAAAAAACAAAAAATAGTAAGGGTCATATAAGTAAGAATTATCATTTAGGTGTTTACTTGTCCTCAATATCAAGAAAAAAGATTTTACTAAACACAGTAAAGGAATTGGATGGAACGATGTTAGAGATAATGTGATCTATAAGATAAATTTTCTATAATTAGCACTAGAATAGTCATTCCAATTAATTTCTCAACAATAAAATTTCTTAATTGATCATCTTTTTAACTTTAATTGTCACTCATACACATTTTGCCGTATGCCACAACCACACTTACTTATAAATCTTGTTCGATTATTCATATATGATCAAGTGTAAGATTATCGTGTTGTAGATTACTTTTAGAAAATCCGACACAATAATAATACTTCAATGAAATCTTATATTCTGTTGCATCTACCCTTCTGTCACTTGTCGTCCTAAAGTTACTACAACCATTATGTGAGCTGAAGCAGATATGTTTGAATTATTTTGAACATTGACCGTCATTTTAAATATTATATATTAATTATTATGATTTAGTACTGGAGGATCTTTTGTTAAGTAAAGCAAATTTTATTAATTACTATTTAACTATAATTTGTCTGTGTTTTTCTTTTTATATAATATTTAAAAATATAGGCTAAGTAAAATAATCTCAAACTATAAGTTCAGATTTTTGTCGTCCTTATATATGATTTATTTTATTTTATTCTTTCCAAAATATTATTAATCTATTACCTAATATTTCATTACGTAATAAAGTATTACGTAATATCTTTCATACGGTATTAATCATTCGAGATATACCTATATTAAGTAATATTTGTCATAATATAATTTCCGTCATTATGAAGCTCAAAACATACAAAGGCATAAGGTACTTTAGATAACATAATTCAAATAATAGTTTTTAAGATGATCATTAATACAACATACTAGAATACTATTAATCCAATAGACACTTTGAAATTGTTAATATATATTCGTCGTGTCAGTATACGTGCCAATACTACTAATCAGTTACCACATTTTGCAATATAATAAATAAAATTACATTTAGGGTAAAGTAAAGGGGAGAACATTTATAAAATCTGTCACTACCGATCTAAGTACCATTTAAATAGAGTCATCATTGCCTGCACTATACTGCAAATCAATTTGAATAACTATTGAATTAGATGTAACAAAATTGAGCTGAAGGCATAGAAGTAGCAGTTGATAGTTCGTTTTTAATGTTAGACATTTATTTAAGGTTATTTAGTAAT
>JAXQGP010000578.1:0-16424 GCA_037040125.1 Kazachstania sp. M6911
AACAATTGAAACAATTAGAAAAAAGTAATATTTTTTATATATTTGAAGATGATGAATTATGGCTAAGTTTTTTACGTAAAGAATATCCTACTCATGTACCGGATTCTTACGTTTCACATAAATCTACAATTGAGAATTATTATATGAAGATATTTGAATCATATGAAAGAAGTTTAGACGAAAGAGAAGTTGATTTATTTGATCGATATGTGATGGAAAAGGTTAAGAAAGATCGGAAACGTAATAAATATAGAATACCATATCGAATGTTATTTGAAACATATCAAAATGATGTTGAAAGGAAAAAGATGAAGAGTGCGGAAAGGTTAAGAGAAAGTGTACATAAATTGGATGAAGAACGTAAACGGAATCAAACAGTTACCGTTGATTATTCAATGTTAATACACCAACAAGGTCAGGGAAAGAATTCAAGAAGACGTAAAGAGTATTGGGATGATAGAACACCAATTAAAAGTATTGATAAACATAATGCCAGTTTGCAAAATGCAATGAATCAAGTTAAATTGAATCCACCCACAAGGGTAGCATTTGGAGGTGTAGCAGGTAGACCATTAGATAAATTACCAACAATGATACGATCACCAATGACTGAGATGAGACAATCCATGAAATCTACGTTAGTTAAACAAAAATCAACTTTATCTAATGATAGCAGTAGTGATAATGAGTCTAGAGAGAATGATAGTTTACAAGTATCACCAAGGAGAAGATCTGTGATGCCTGTTTCATCCAGTAGAAGAAATCAATCAACACAGAATATTTTTTTGAATAAGAAACGCAATGTACATGTACCAATAAGGAAAAATGTTAATTTGAATAGTAACAAAAATATAGACGAGAGTAAGACTCATGATAATCCTATTAATAGTACCCCTACAAAGAGAATGATCAGTCAAGGTAGTAGTCCGATTAAAAAAATTAATACGTCTACGATATCACTATCGAAGTTGAGCGAAAGTCGACCACCACAATCTACTACTACTGACACTACTACTCATCATGCAACTAATACAGGCACAAGGAAAAGATCAAAATTCTTCCATAACATTGAAACGACTACTGAAAATGCTGATGACAAGAATTCAACTACAAAACGGAGTGGTGAACAAATCACTTCTCCGAATAAGAGAGTAAAAAGACTAACATCACAACCTAGCATACATGAACATAAATCTCGACAACCTGGTTACCATAACAACGGCAGCACTAACGAAACCACTAAACAGAACCCTAAACCTAAACGTTCATTACAAAACTATTTAACGAGCAAACGAGGATGAACATACATTTTCTGACGCTCTCAGTGGATATATCGTTCACAGTAAAATATATAAAATATAGATGTAGTAGAATATGTAAGTAATTCATTAGTATATCAGCACAGCTAAGATGATGAGGGTCCCCTCGTGCCAAACGATCCTCGGGCGGGATCCCGTTTGGAATTGACTCAAAGAACAACTGAACCCCAGAAGGGACCGCACCCTGGACCGTTTGCACCACTACTTATCTCTGTGTCTGTATAATCATTCCCGCGGATATGCATCCTCTGTATTCTCTCACCATGAACCGTACCGTGAGCCTAGTTCCGCGGTGCAAGCAGTTTTTCATTCAGCTAACCAAAATATGCAATTAACGGATGTAAATGGCAGACGATGGCCTGTCTCTTGCGCAGTCGATTCTCTGGGACAGACGCGAAAACTATTGAAATTTCTCTTTTCTCTTTTTCAAATCGTGTCGTGTGCGTGTATCTTTCTTCCTATGTCTCGTATAGCGAACGGTTGCCAATCCATTATTATTAATCTTTCAATGTCTCAAGCAATCACTGAACAATTCTGCAAAATAATCTTTGAACTGCTGCTGGACTCGGTTGCTATTATTGCACACACGACATCTCGAAAGTTTGGAAGATTGGAATATCTGTATATATATATATGCAGGGCATTGTCCCAACATACATACAGTTTTTTTCCTCTTTTCTTTGTCTCTTCCTACAAGAAACCAACTGTAGCAGTCAATTGCACGATGTTCAAAAGATTCAGTAAGAAGAAAGAGGAAGAATCTCCAGATTCTAAAAAAAATTTAATCAAGATTGACAAACCAATTGAAGAAATCCCTTCAACAATCACCATACCTGATGAACCTAAATTAGATGAAGAACAGAAGAAAAAATATAAAATTATTTTAAAATACTTTCAAGATCCTGAGTTACGTATACCAAATTCTGAGAAACAAATCAGTGATAATATTCCTGACACTGAATCAAATACTGCTCCATTAACAGACATTGAAAAGGCTTGGATCACCAGAGAATGTATATGTCGTTATTTAAGAGCTACCAAATGGGTTATAGAAGATTGTAAGAAAAGAATTTCGGGTTCCATCGCTTGGAGAAGAGAATTTGGTATTAGTCATTTTGGTGAAGAAAATGGTGATTCAATTACGTCTGATTCCATTGCCATTGAAAATGAAAGTGGTAAGAACGTAGTATTAGGTTATGAGAATGACGCAAGACCTATCTTGTATTTGAAACCTGGTAGACAAAATACAAAGACTTCTCATAGACAAGTTCAACATTTAGTATTCATGCTAGAAAGAGTCATCGATTTCATGCCACCAGGACAAGACTCTTTAGCTTTATTAATCGATTTTAAAGAATATCCAGATGTTCCGAAGGTACAAGGAAATTCAAAGATTCCACCAATCGGTGTAGGTAAAGAAGTGTTACATATTTTACAAACACATTATCCAGAAAGATTAGGTAAAGCTCTTCTAACAAATATTCCTTGGTTAGCTTGGACTTTCCTAAAATTAATTCATCCATTTATTGATCCTTTAACACGTGAAAAACTGGTATTTGACGAGCCATTCAATAAATATGTTCCATTAGATCAATTAGATCATTTATATGGTGGTGATATTGATTTTACTTATAAACAAGACGTTTATTGGCCAAGTCTCAATGAAATAGCTAAAACAAAAAGAGAACATTACTTAGCTAGATTTCAAAAATTTGGTAGTGTTATTGGTTTAAGTGAAGTAGATCTAAGAGGACACCATGAAGAATTGAAATTCCCAGTAGAATCAGAATAATTGGAAATTTTTCATTTTTTATTACTATTATTACATTTACTCTTTTTTAGTCATTATTCATTCATTAATTCATGCAACATTTATCTATATATATATCTTTACGCAATCAATCATTTATAAACACAACAACAAAAACTTTTTGTACTTTTATCATTTTTTTTAGGACTGTTTCTATTACAAATGTACTTATACAAGATTATTTAAAATGGATTTGCACATTTCCTTTTTTCAGTAACTTGAGATAATGGTGATGTCATGGTTAACCAATCAGTTGCATACATCAATCCACCAGCTCCATTATTAGCTCTTGCAAATACAACACCAAGATCATTACGTGCAGTTGTTAAATAATAATTATTACCATCACCTAATGAGATTACTTGTGCTTTCAAAATATCACCGGGTTTAAAACAATCAATCATTACTACCTTATCTCTATCTGTACTCCTTACATCTTGAGATCTAATTATACCTCTAAACGTCTCACCAACATCTGATGAAGCTTGTGACACCGAGAACGTCTGTGCACCTGAACCACCTTGAACAGATACTGTTCCATCCCCATTAGTGCCAACACCACTATCAACTGGAATATTCTTAGTGCTGACTGCCAAAATTTCAACATTCGCTCTTTGTAATGAAATTCTACTGACTCGACATAATATAACATCACCTTCTCTAGGTAAAATATTATTACTTTCAAATCTACCTTCCGTTTCACGAATTAGTGAACTATTACCAACACTTATCTTCCTAAATTTAATTTGTCTACTATCATCAACATTTTCATAATCTGATGGAGTATCAATATCATAACTATACACATTACCCAACTTTGTACTCGAAATCACTGTAATTTCTTTATTATTATTACCAGTTGGATAATTTATTAATTTAGTACCGGAACCACATACGTACGATATTATTATTGGCGAACTGGAATCAGTATCTTCTAGATCATATTGTGGGGCCAAAATCTGACCAGGGATAGCTTTACTTGGTAATTCTTGCATTTCGTTAACAATTGATTCTCTGATTATTTACCATTCATTTATTGAAAGTGTAATGTACATTCTCATAGTGTTCCTTTTCTATATACTGGTTGGTTTGTTCGTCTCAAAAATTTTTCAACTCATCGCGGTCTGCAAAAAACAAAAGAAAAAAAAAGTATCTCTAACTATGCTTGTGTGTCGCGCTTATTGTTTTATGACACTGTCTATACACGTCTATTTAGAATATATATCATTTATTGTCTTGTTTAATTTGTGTCAGTATTTCAAAAATCTAGAAATATTGAGTGTAACATTTGGATGATTCATGAACCTCCATAGTACTTTTCAATTCGTTCAATTCAGCTTTGATCATTTGTGCTAATTGTGGTGTTAATTGATTACAAGTACCAATATCTGGATGTCTGTCATATTCAAATTCACCATACGTTTCATACAGGATAATCTTCCCAGAGAAACTAACCCCAGTTCTAGTTTCAGGCTCGATATCCTCCTGTTCAGTTTCTAGTAAGCCTTCGTCATCATGCAGCGTATTGAAATCTTGATCAGAGGTAGTATTTAATGATGGTCCAGTTAATCCTCTAAACGACATTGAAATTGGCCTATCGGTATTATTTTCAAAATCTGAATCTAATATACTATGTTTCCTCTCAGGGATCCTATCATTCGTTTCTAATATATCATTGAAATCTTCATGTTCAAAATCTTCATCGGGTTCACCAATATGGAAATGATCATTTGTTTCGGTTCCTAATTGTAATCCCAGACCTTCTTGTTCTTTAGCTAAGAAATCTTCATAATTCTCCTCATCTGATACAACATCTATATCTGCTTTGCTGATTATATTTATGCCATCATCCTCATATATGTCATCACCGACATCCAGATATGCAGGTGCTAATGTAGATCTAATTGGTTCCATTGAGCTTGGTTCACCATTACCGTTGATATCCATATCTAAATCGATACCATCACCAAAATTAATTAAATCTGCAAATTCCATAATATCACTCATCAAATCTGGATCATTATTTATATCTTCCTTGACGGGTACTTGTGTTTGACTCAATTCTTTTTGAATTTGTGCATCATAAATATTCTCATTCCTATAATCATTAGTCAATTGGTCTAATTTCTCTTCAACAGAAGCCAACAAATTTTGATTATTTTCATCATAGCTATTATCAAATACATTGGTATCTAAATCAGAATGGATATCTGCAGACTGCGCATTATCAATCAAGTCAAATCTACCACTTCTTAAAATACTACTAGCGGGACTCTTACTTAAATCTGGAGTAGATAATATAACACCAGAGGCTGTAGTCACTGTCATACCTTCATTTTGGGCATGTATAGATAATGTATCCATTGATCTTCTTCTTAAACTACTAGATCTTTGTGATCTATTTCTTTCGATTTTAACAATGGAATCAATTTCATCTGCATCTAACAATTTGGGAAAGAAAGCTTCGCCTGAATCTCTCTTTCTGGAATCATCGATTGCTGGTGGAATCTCAAATGTTGGAACTGCAGGTAATTCTTTATCTGTTTCATCCAGATCCGATAGTAAATTACTATTTAATGTGGATTCGAAATTTAATGGAGTAGGATTTCTTTTCATACTGGTGTTAGTTACTGCGGTTGGAATTTGAGTTGGTTGTTCAATAAAAGATTTAATTGGTGATACAGTCGATGATGCAACTGTAGTCGAATCTGGTTTTGTTTGTGTTGAATTCACAGATAACATTGTACCTTCTGTAGCATTAGATAGTTCAGAAACTTGCTTTGTCATTGAAATATCCATATCCATTTTATCTGAATTTTTAGGAATTGATAATGTATCCGGCACACCTGACTTCCTACGTAGTGTATTAAATATAGAATTGCTACTGTGAGACTTTCTTGTAATCTTCTCAGTCGATTCAGGTTCAGAGATTTCTAAATTACCTTCAGACGTTTCGTCACGTTTCTTGTAAGACGATAATTGGGAATAAGTTGCAGAGAGAGGCATACTGTTTGAGTTACCATCTTTTTCTGTTCTGCTAGAACCTTCTAATGTTTCAGAGACAGATCTTGAAGATTTTCTCTTTAGGAAAGAAAATATACCCTTCTTCTTTTTGGAACTATCTTTTGATGATTTTGCACCTTTATCTTCATGTAAATGTTTTGTCGATTCTTGTTTATTTGATCTTGTTTTCTTCATTTGAATTTGAGATGTTGAGTGATTTTGTTTAGATGATACACCTTTCATAATTTCTGAATATGTGTTTTTAGAAGATTTTAGTTCTCTCTTCGAGTCACTTTCTTTGATTTGCTGTTTTTCAATCGGCGTATCTATTTGTTTCCCAGCTGTTGTCAAACTAACGCTTAATCTTTTATTTTTAAGAGGTTCTTCTGGAATTTGCTTATTGTTATCATTAGGGGCATTCTCATGATTACTTGTTACCACTGTCTCGACAGTATCAACTTCTTCTAATTCGTTAACAGTTTCTGGAATAATATAATTTGGTAATTTTGGCCTTGGAACACTTTGATTAACCTTTGGAGTTGTTAAGAAATCTGGTTGTTCCAAACTTGCTTGTAAATTAGAATTTATAAATTTCGCGGCTATATGATTTGGAGAATCGTCCAAATCAATCAAATTCGGAGAAGAAGTAACTATATTATTATGTGATACTTCTTGATCTTCCACCTCCTCTTCTTCGCCCTCCTCTCCCTCTTCTTCCATAATTGAATTATCTAGTATTCTACTTGCTCTCATTTGTCTATCAGCATTTCTTGATTTTTCGTTTAATATCTCAGATAATGCACTTAATGAGGGAGATGTAGTCATATTTACAGTTTGTACTTCATTTTTTTTTGATCCAATGGTCCGCACACTAGGTTCTTCAATTTCCTTATGCTTAATGTTATTAACTGATGAATTGTCTTGCTGAGATCTTATATCCTGAGTTGAATTCATTGACATATTAATTGAGTTGTCTGACATCTCCTTCAATAATAGCGAATTTCTAAAAGTTCTTGAGTGTTCCAAAGCATTAATTGAATTAGAAGAATAGAAGGAACTATTCAAAAGTTCCGAAGTATCGAAATCTTGTTCGTGATTAGACATGGCAACTCTAAAATCGTTTAACTCTGTTTCGTTTGTATCTCTTGATCGGGAACCAGAATAATCTCTTTTGGATTCGGCTTTTTGGTAACTTGAATAACTACTACCAATATTAATACCTCACTATCTCTCCATATATATATATTTATATATAATACTCCAATTCATTCAACGAAGACTGATCTAGTTCAAGATTTCAGCTTCAGGACAATCAAGACTTTCTTGCTCTAACAAGAATAAAAGGCTCCTTCGCACTCACCGCAGCAAACTCGAACTGAAAAACTGATAAATTGAAAAAAATTAATTTTCGTGGTTCTCTCTTGGTCGATTTGCACAGAAGAGTACGCAGCACAAAGATGAATCAAGAAATTAATTGGCGACGCGTTTTTCTATATATTATCATTCGTGCGGTATTTACTGTGATGAAAATCTATAATTACATTTATAAGAATATAGATATTGTAATTCCATTTAAGGAATATTAATTAAATTAATTAAATTAGTTGAAAATTATCGAATTTTAATGTTGGATGAGTGGAATATAGTTAGGTATATAGGTGTATTACATTATACAACATTCAGGACTACTAGTCTGGGTGTTCGAATGACGGACGCTCGAGGGACGACTGAGGTTCTTGTGATTATGACGATGCTGATAAGGAGATTGACTCTCAGTCTTTGTGAAGATAGGTGTTGACTTTATCTTTGTCAACGCAATATGGGTTAATGAACCTGTTGCCGAATGTGATCTTGTTGATGATAATGTAGATGTGCGACTTTTAGTCTCCGAGAATTCCTGTTGATTGGTTAAAATCTCCGGTGCATCGAAATCTAGAGAATTATTACCGGATATATTTCCAGTACATTCGTGAACCATTTCAGGCTTTAATACTGGATCTACACCATATATTAATAATGTGTCAGCTAGATAAGAATACAATTGCGACCACAACCGATCCAATTCACTTGTAAAATAATCTCCTAATCGATCTTGTAAAGTTATAATAAATGCACGCCCCATCACTTCAAATTTACAATTATCTATACCTAATATTCTTGTATGACGTTTTCCTGTTCGTTTTAGTTGTTCATCAATTTTCTTGATATTGTTTAAATTCTGTACAGCAGAATCTAATAAGATAGTAAATGCAACAGCTTGATGTCGAAGTGTTGGATACGTCTGTTCCATTTGTTGATCAATATTAATTAGATTATCGTAAAACTGAGTACAAAAAAGAGATTTACTAATATTTGTATCATCGTATTGTTTCCTATTAAAATCTGTATCTCGCAAGATAGGTAACATCCTTGAACTATTAGTACTATTGGTAAGAATAGATGACGAACTATATTTAATCGAGTTATTCTCCGGTAAGAGAGTATTCAAAATATCATCATTCGAAGAACTTGCATCATCTTCTGTAATTTTGTCACCAAGATGATGTCTATGTTCATGACTATGTTCATGCTCTGGTTGTTTTTCTAACATAGCAGACATATGGGAAAATTTCCTCAAATCCGAATCTGTTAAATCATCATTCAAAATTAAATTCCAAGAAGAAATAATTAATATATTTTCTTTCCGAGTCATCTTCAATTCAACCTTTTTTGTTGGCCTATGTAATATTGATGTTACATCTGCGGATTCACTGCTATCATAGTCGTCATTATACGTGGATTCTTTATTACTACCCTTAAAAATACTCTCTGTTCTAGAAAGTCTTGAAGTCTGTAACGTAATTGTATTCATGGAAGAAGGGTCAGCGCTGGATAAACTGGAATTTATTGGTGACAACGCTACCGCTGTAGCAGGATCAGTTGAAGTCAATTCCAAATTAAGTCTCTGAGGATCGAATGGTTTATCATTAGTAGCCAGACTCGACGTAGTTGTATCTGTACATGTTGAATACTCCGACACAGCAATGCTGCTACGACTCTCTTCATCAATCATAATAAGGTGAGCGTCGAAATATATTAGTTCTAGTTAACTTATATTTGTAAGTGACCTTAAAATACTAAATGTTACAACCAATAATGAATATCTCTTATTCTTCTATCCCTTAAGAGGTAAGGACCGTGGTTGATTGAATAATGTTCTTCGAACTCTAATCTGGTCATATTACTATAACTTGTTAGTGGAAGCTATATCGTATAACTGCCTTATTATATAATCCAATCACTAGTCGTAAATCACATTTTGCTCGAGGGATCACATAACATCCGTTGCCATTACAACGCTTCCAGTTACCTCCGTACTACGGAATATACAGCCGGCACGGAGAAGTTCCCCCTTGGTAGCAACAAACAAAGGCAGTGAAAACGAGAGGCTAGAAGGAAAGAGGAGAGGAAACAGCTGCTGTGAGATTAAGGAAAGTTTCATATCAGAGAGAACTTTACACGACCATTACAAGAAATTGTAAACCATCAACATTTTCAACAGAAAGGCAATTCGATTCCTAACATCCTACTAATGACAAAATTGTTTATTTATTTCTTCATTATATAATGTATTTAATCAGCCTCTTGTAATTCATATAACATACCAGAACAAATACATGTTCTAGTATACATAGTAGGCCATCTCTTAGTATGAATCGAGGTAGGGACAATAGTCTTATCCTCAGATATGATATAACCTGCTCTTGTAACTGAACCACATCTACTACAACGTTTCATTTTACCATCTTTAATCTCCTTCGCACTAAATCTATCATATGTGACACCATCGATCATCATTTTACTGAATCTCTTAGAAGATTCTTGATCATCTGACATAAAATTTACAACAGCACCCTTGTCGATAGGTTGCAGTAGTTTTGAATATTCAGGTTGTACGAATTCAGCATCTGTTAATCTTAAACCTGTTGTATCAGTAAAATAAACATCAGACGGCTTGATATGGGATATTACTGCGTTGCATGAATAAGCCAACAGGAAATCTGATATTCTTGTATGAGTTGGAGGAACTTCTGCTTGAATCAACAGTGAACACTCTCTTTTCATATTATTATCCTTCTCAGATGCAGGCTGTTGTTCACTGAAGGCAGTGAATTTATTATTAATATCAACAAGGAATGTTTCAAATTTCTCAAAATTAACTGGTGTATCACTTAATACCATACGTAGATATACAGACGATTCGTTCAATACAGGATATGTTGTCTCTGGGAACTTTGATATGATTTGCATTATTTTCTTTATTTCATTTAATACGGACAAAATCAATTGTCTTGGCATCTTGGCACCAAATACACCCAATACTAAAGTATTTTTAGCTTCAGAAGGATTATTTACTAGTATCAATACTTCCTGGATTAAAAATGTAATAAATTTTACAAACCAATTCGCAATTGGGATTAGAGAATAAATTAAATCCTGTTTGGAAAATAATGTTTGAAACATTCTTGTAGATGCATTTGCATTACCATTATTCATTTGCTCAATTGCAAATTGTAAATTCCTTGCCACCCCATTGAACGCAAATAAAACATTTTTCAAATATAGAATAACTCTTGCCATTTGTGCTATTCTTTCGTCTTTTAATCTAGTACCTAATTCTAATTGTAATAACATAATCTTCTGAATAGGCCTACTTGAAATCATTTTATCCATAATATCCTTTGGAGCATCTGGAGAAACATTGAAAAATGGGTACAAATTAGACATTAAAATCATTATAAATTTCTTGGCTCTCTCTTCTGATATTTGGCATAACCTGATAATATGAGCTTTACAAGCAACAGATAAATCTTCTGAGGATAGCTGTCTATGTGTACTATTAACAAATGTAAATGCAAATGCGATAGCATCAATTTCATCTAGTGATGCATCACTTAAATCATTTCTGGCTAATGTTACAAAACGAGGTACTTCATCAATTTTCAATTTATAAATGATTCCTGTCATGGTTGGGCTTAATGTGACCCATTCAAGAGCACTTGATGGTGGGATAGTTGGATAACGTAAACCCGTACTTAATGCCGATGTCATAACGTTCAAAAATTTAGATTTATTATTTTGTGATTTGATTCTATCAATTTCTTTATTCCAATCATTTTGATTGAAGATTTCGACAGTACCATCTTCGTGATAAAACGTTACAAAATTATCTAATAATTCAGTACTCACATTAGATACTCTTTTATCGAGAAATATATCATGGCCATGGCGTAAGATATAATGTTTAGACTTAATAGGTTGCATGTTTCCGCTGTTTATGGATTCAATACCAGGTTTTAATATACTTAGGAAATCCATTGCTAGATGTGAATTCATTAATTTAAATCTCCTAATCAATGTCTTATGTGTTCCACTAATATGATATATCACTAGTACTTCAGCAGCTGCATCTTTATCAATTGCAGTTTTGGATAGAACAGTCAAATCAAAGAATTTTAATGGTCTACCCTCACTATCTACCTCTGATAAGGGAACCTCTAAGATAGGTGTGACTGTCAAAGAGGGATCATTTAACGTCGGAGTTGCATTCTTATTGTTCATATTTGGTGTATTCCAATTAACTAAAACTCTATAGAAACAAATTTTCTTTGTTAATTTTGAATATCCGCTAACTAAAATCCCTTCGTCATCTTTCATTGGAGTAATTTTTGCAAATTGGAACCAGTCCAATTCTTTAAATCTCTGATTTTGCGAAGAAGATAATAAATGTAAATTAATCTTTTTATGATCCTTTGAATTTGAAAATTGATACCAGAAATCTAGTTGACCATTTCTTCTGACTGCCATACAAGCATATTTCATAAATGGCGGATAAAAGACCCCACTTGGTGCAATTTGTAATGCTTTATTTCTATAAAGATTTGTAGTAGAATCCAATGCACAGAATTGTGATATAATTATACTTTTCGAAGAGCTTAACCAATGGAAATCTAAAATTCTTGTATTATATTCCTTTTTGGTTTCTTTTCGTTCAATGTAAGTTTGTCCATCTGTAACCTTTTCTTGTACTAATGGAGCTACACGATTATGAATTTTGTAAATATTATCTTGGAATAACATCGTCAATTTCTCAAATGTTGTAGCACCTTCTGGACTTTGACCTGCGATTAACATTGTCATATTACCTAATTCATCACATACTGCTAACATATCACCAGGCAGACTAAACCAATTGTTCCAATGAATTGAAGTAATGTTGTAAAAAAAATGTGTATTTGTCTTATTATTTGTTATTGTTGCGGTACTTGCATTTGTTCCAGACTGCTGTGATGGAGGTGAACCACTACTACCAACATTAGCAGTTGTTACTGTGGTGCTGGAACTAGCTGCTGTAGTAGGTGGCTTTACCGTAGTCGAATTTGCTGCTTCATATAATTGTGGATGTATAACGTATCTTGCAGGTGGGCGAAATCTCCAGTTGTCACCGTTAATATTTTCTAAAAATGTTACACAGAGGTTACCTTTATTTGAACTGGAATCTGCATATGCAATGATACCATTCTTAGACCACGATATTGGCTGTTGATCTAGTAAGCTCATTCTGCACTGCTATTCAATGAAGTAATCAATAGTATAACCGTGTGTATAACTATTCGGTTTTTCTCTGTAGGAGTTAATTCAAAACAATATAAAACAACCGACAATGTAAGGAAACAATTATATGTATATATTTATACAATATTTCAGTTGAAATACACCGATCTAAATTATTGTCACTTATAAAGTTTTGTATCTAAGATACTCTCTTGAATGCTATTTATCATTATCCATTTGTTTTCAATATACCTTTTACGATTGAAATTTATTTTTCATATTTTCAGTTCGTTTCCGCTGTTGTTCATACTATTTTTTTTTTTTTCGCTGGATACTCTTTGCCCTATATAGGAAATTAGTTATATAGTGTAAGTAACTATTTGTCGATTAATAACAGATAATATAAATGAGCGACATTAAATCATCAGCAACGGAGATATTTTTGAATTCGGTGGTATTTTTAGAAAGTATTGAATATAAATAATGGCATACTAACGTGTTCAACATTACATATCGAAGCTGTCAGATCTTGTATCTAGTTGATTCTCAGTAGGGTCTCCCTCAAGTTCAAATTCGAGAGGTGCCTCTGGAAGTTTCCTTGAAGTGACATATTGATCTAGGAATCCGATCTTGTCTTGATCTTGCGCTAGATATACGTATAGATCAAGGCAGACTAGAATCCAAAAATAAACTAAGAACGCACCTGATAGTGCAACTAGGATGTATGCACTTTGATCAGCACCCAATCTTAATACTAATGTAACTTGTTCCTCGGTGGCACCCATAAATAAAATACCGGAACAAACAAGACAAAATGGTGCTAAATATTGAAATGATAAAATTTCACCAGCTGATCTTTTATCTCTTAACAAAACACTAATCTCAAATATTCTTAATGCACCGCCTACCATTAGGACAATTCCAAAAAATAAATGAACTTTAGTACTAATGATTAATCTTTGAGCGTGTTGTGTCATTGACCAACCTGTGAAAATAATTAATAAACTTGGAACAAATGTTCTTCTATTATTTCTACTTAAATATATCCCTAGGATACCACCTGCCCACCAGATGATACCCATTGCGGTATGTTGATAATCATGCATAAACCAATCTTCTCGTCCCCATCTATGTTCTGTAAAGGTATTAACGATACCGTATAGACACATTATCCAACTATCAATATAATCTTGACTATAACCTGAGTTTGCATTTCTTAACCACGGAACTTGTAGAACCATTGAATAAATGAATCCATAAAGAACGAAACTTGACCCCATTATACCGTGGGCCAGACATTGCCCTGTATGAACATCTCTACAGAAACCAAACATTGCCACAGGAGCCAAACAAACTTTAACCCAACCAACGACAGTTGTAAATATTGAAATGAAAGAATGTATTTTATTTAAAGTTTCTTCACCAGTCTTAGTTGCAAATTTATTCAATTTCTTATTTGAGATAACTAATTTAGTACCACTACTTAACATTCCGAAAAATAATGATGCACCAGTCAAAATTAGAACAATCCATGCCGTTGCTCTAGATGTGGAGTTTTCAACACCATCACCATCTGGAAATCTCAATACAACTGCTTCTAGTAATGCATAGACCCCAGAGACACATTGTAATATAACTGCGGTGTGTGTCTTTTTAGCGAATGAAAATGCAGTAGATATTCCAGGAACCATGAAAAGGAAAAATGTGGTTGCTATCCAATGAATTGATTTTGAAGCACCATGTGTAATTTCTGGTTTTGTTAAATCTTCTGTATCATCCATGCCATGCATATGCATATCTCTCGCCTGTAATGCTAATACTGGCATAACTGCTGAAAGTGAAAGGAACAGTAACACCCTAAGTTGTAGTATCTTCGCCATTATCACTACAATAATTTTAATAGACTGTATTAATATCGAGAGTGCTTATATTATAGACCAAATTAGAATGAAATTCGTGTAAATTAGGGTATCTTTGAAAAAGTGACGTAAATTGTGTCACAATTATTCAGTGAGATCTTAAATAACGATTACATGTATTACATAATACCAAACTTCCAAATTTCGTTTCTCACAAATTGATTAAAGTTTAAAGTTATTCCAACTAACTGTTAATATTTGCACCCTATAGTCGGCGATAGAATTTTGTTCTGTCAAACCAACTATGCGTCTGTCTCTGCTGCTGTCAACTCCGACTCATTTCACCGCAAAGATCGGTCCGCCGAAAAAAAATTGTGTGAAACAGTTTCTGATAATGAGGAATTAAATGTTAATCCATCGAAGAATCTCAATCAGTTTATGAGTGAATGAATAAATGCATTATTATATATAAATTATATATGGAAATCTATGAAGTATCGATTTATTTGAGTTATTTCTGGATGTCCTTAGGTTCAGATGTCGTGTTAGAATCATCTGCTTTATCCTCGGTGTTATCTACTTCTTCAAATGGATCAGTAGCTTCTAGGACACCATCAATGCTTGTGTTCGCTTCAGCGCTGCTTGGTAAAATATTATTACCACCTTCTTCTTGGCTATTAGCTAAATTATCCTCGTCTGACAAATCAAAATCATAATCTTCTAATTCGTCAGTTTCAATGGTTCTATTTGATGTGACGTTTGAAGGATCCATGGTTGAGTCATATTCTGAATCTGTATCAATGATATCAAATTCATATGTCTCTGCTCTAGTTCTTCTTATTCTTCTTCTTGATTTAACGAAAAATGAAAAATATAATATAAAGAAAACAACACCGATCACGAAAATTGCAATAAAATAGTGCATAGCATCTCTTGGTGATGAAATCTTCTTTGGTGTATTATGGTCTAAATCTTCGTCAGTATTATTAGAATCTGGTTTTTCAGTAGTGGTTTCACCCTCGCTAGCAGTTTCTGTAGGTGTCTCTAGTGCAGTTGTGGTAGTAACTGGATCTTCCAGTGGAATCTTATCATTATTAAATTCAAACTTTTTAACCTTTGAAGGATCAATAGATTCGCCAAATATTTTCAATCTCCAACTATTAACTCTGATATTATTACCATCCTGTAAAGAACGTACCTGTAATTTCCAATCACCAACACCTGATTCACCCCAATGAGCAACTGACATAAATGACCATTGAGAAAAACCGTCAGTAGAAGTATCTCTTTCTCTTTCCACACCCAAGTTAGAAACCATACCGAATGGAGACACTAAATCAACGATGACTCGACCTCTAACATCGGCGGAAATATCAACCGTGACAACAATATGTTCAATGGCATTCATATTAGCATTTTTCAAATTTTTCTTTGTAATTGATATTGTTGACTCCAAATTATCATTACTTTTATTAGTCCATTGATTTGCATAATTAATTGGTGGATAAAACCATGATTGTGGATTAACGTTTTTCCAATCTTTAGCCATTGATATTAATTCATAGGCATCAATTTTACCATAACCATAACGATGAGAATACATTTTATTTAATGCACTCATCTGTGAATTCGCATCACTATTCATAACCTCCTTCGAGGATAGAATAGATAAATATTGAACATCTCTCCATGTTAATGATGGGTTTGCTTCTAGTAATAATGTATAGATACCTGCTGCTAATGGAGCAGCTGCAGAAGTGCCGCCATGATGATCACTACATTTATCACCAATGTCTGTAGAATGAATGTATTCTCCAGAACCTGATGAATATGTTACAA
>JAXQGP010000579.1:0-15184 GCA_037040125.1 Kazachstania sp. M6911
TTCTTAACACTTACTTTAATAGTTGGACCATAACCATCAATTTCACCATATGCAGGTGATCTAGAATCACCAAATCTACCATTTGGAAATTCATCCCATGTAGCATCACGACCTAATACACCTGACCCCCTTGAGATAGATAACAAAAATTTCTTTGATGGCATCCCATTCTTGTAACTAAATTCATTAAATCCACTTTTCGCATTATTAGAATCCTTATTAATTATCGCTCTATTTTGAAGTAAATCGGCGGATAGAACACTTGATCGTCTTCTTTTTCTACCATCTTGTTGTTGTGTTAATGATAAATTATCTAATGTTATATCACCATTCTTATCTAGATGTCTATTCACTAAATCTTCTGTACTACCATCTACTTCATCTGAAGTTATACACATATCACTATCCTCACTTTCATCAACAATATGTGATAAAGTTGGTGATTCAGAAACAATTTCCGCAATAGATTTTTCTAGATTCAAGGTATAGAAATGGAAACATTTAATTCTACCATTAGTACCTTTATAAATCTTATCAATAATTTCAATTAAAATACTAACACCAATAGATTTGACCATATTATCATCAGCTTGGATATCTGGTGGGAATTTATCCATAATATATTGTGGAATCGATGCATGAGACAATTTTGCAGCTCTATTAAATAAAACATAAGAATTAATTGGCATTAAACCTGGGAATATAGGTACTTCCATAGATACAGTCTCTCTAAACATATTTTCAAAGGCTAAAAATTTATCAGCATCATAAAATAATTGTGTAATAACAAATTCTGCACCTGCGTCTATCTTTTCTTTTAAAAATTGCATATCTCTAATTGGATCCTGTTCAATAGATGTATCATCCTCAGTACTATAATGCCCTTCTGGATATGCAGCTACACCAACACAAAACTCATCTCCATATTTCTCCTTGATATATCTGACAAGGTCAATGGCATATTTAAATTTACTCATAGAATCGTTTTCATCATCCCTTATGGAAGGATCACCTCTAAGAGCCAATATATTTCTAATACCCAATTCTCGACATTGTTCTAAAGCACTATCAATAGTTTCGATTTCCATATTAGTACAAGTCAAATGCATACAAACTGGAACATCGAATGATTGAGCAATGATACCAGCTAAATCAATAGTCTTTTCAGCGGTAGTACCACCAGCACCCCATGTCACAGTAACAAATGTTGGATCCAATACATTCATACGACCTATACGTTCTAATAAATTTTCTTTACCTGAAGCAGTCTTTGGAGGAAAGAATTCTAATGAGATGGACGGCTCATCTCTTTGAGAGTATACATCAATTAACGACATCTATTTCTCTCGTGTCTGCAATCTTGTTTAAACTTTTTTGATTTATTGTATATAGCAGTCTACAAATATACCTTAAATATCGTAATACCCACTTATATGTGTCTGTAATCGTCCTTCTACTGATGATGTAAAGAGTGCCTTGTTTGTTCAGTGTCATCGATGACGCTACGATTGACGGTGAAAAAAAAAATTTTGAAAATTTCAGTTCGCTTTCAAATTTAAAATTGAGCGATGTGATCGGTGTGAAAGACCTAATTAGTTAGCCCACAGGAAAGTAGGGTCCATCACCAGTGTTATAACACAGTTCATTCAAGAGGATGTTTTAACGACTATAGACAACAGGGATATATGACGAATGATAAAACAATATATCGCGAAGGTTGTTGATTCTATTATTTATGCTCACTTACTCTGACGATGGCGGGTCTATTTGTACAGGATGAGGATTTAGAAGATGATGTTCTGCAACAAGAACTACTAAAACAAGAGCAACTTATTACAAGTAAATCGATAAACGGGAAGGATGATTCACAAGTTAATAATATCACAACAATAGTGGACACAAATACTATTGATAATGTCTCCACACTGTCAAGAAGAGATACAAAAGTTACCAGTGATGACGAAAATGATGTCACATTATATCCCTTAATACCAGTAGATAAAGAACAAGAGAATAATTTACAACCTAATATCGATGACATACGATCAGTCGATGTGCAGTTAAATGTGGAATTACCATTTCAAATACAAGTAATTGAAAGTTGTCTTGTGTCAGACGATCCATTGACTATATTGGGTAAAGGTTTAGGTGTTACAAATATTGTTGCAAATTTATTACATATATTATCAACTCCAACTAGGGTCAATGGGGAATTAAAGAGATCCTTAGTAATAGTATTGAATGCAACAACTATAGATAACAGAGAACTACACCGGGGTTTACAAGAATTTACCTGGTTAAAGAACGGTGATGAGGTTGATAACAATATTCAAGGTACTACCAATGAAACTCCATTTCATATAGTAACCTCCGATTCTTTAAGTGTCGACAAAAGAAGAAAATTATATTTAGAAGGTGGAATAGTCAGTGTTACTTCCAGAATTCTTATTGTAGATTTACTTTCTGGTATTTTACATCCGAATAAAGTAACTGGTATGGTTGTTTTGAATGTAGATTCTTTGAAAAATCTTTCTAATGAATCTTTTATTTTGGAAATTTATAGGTCACAAAATAGATGGGGTTTTATAAAAGGGTTTTCTGAATCGCCAGAGTCCTTTACTATGGAATTCTCACCACTGTTAAAAAGAATGAAAGAATTGAGATTCAAAAATATTTTACTATGGCCTAGATTCAGAGTTGAAATATCTTCCGTGTTAAATAAAAACTCTGAATCAAATAAAGTTATCGAAGTTAAAGTCTCGTTAACTAATTCGATGTCTCAAATTCAGTTTGGTCTAATAGAATGTTTAAATAAATGTATCGGAGAATTGAACAGGAAAAACCCTGAGCTGGCGTTGGAATGGTGGAACTTAGAAAGTTCCTTAGATGTGAATTTTATTAAATCCATAAATTCTATAATGATGCCAAATTGGCACAGAATATCGTATGAATCAAAGCAATTAGTGAAAGATATTCGATTTCTGATTTATCTCCAAAGACTATTGTTAAATGCAGATGCGGTTGATTTTTATGAAGAAATTCAAACTAGTATAGACGCAAACAAACCATCTGTTTCGAGAAAATATTCAGAGTCACCATGGCTTATGGCAGAAGAATCACAATTTGTAATATCATATGCAAGGAAAAGGGTATATGATAAAGAAGAATATGTCTTGGAGGAAATGCCCAAATGGGAACAATTAATGGGAATTTTGGAAGATATAGCCCAGTCAAGATTGAATAAAGACCAAGTAGGCCCTACATTAATTGTTTGTTCTGATGATCATACAGCAATGCAATTATCCAGACTGTTGAAAAATGGGAACTCTAAAAAAGGTTTACGAAGATTGATGTTATCGAAACTGCAATATTATAAGGAGAGACGAGAGGAAAGAAAAAGACTGTTAAACGAAGTTAGAGATAAACATAATCAACCAACAGAATTAGATGTTAGTACAACCTTTTCTAAAGACGAGGTGACTTCAAAACGAAGAAGAACGCGTGGTGCAGCGGTTGTGTCACAGGTTCAAAGAATGAAAACAGCTGGCGCCGGTGAAGATATAGAAGGAGCAATTGATTCATATAATATTGTCAATGAAATGAGTGGGATTAATGATGAGGAGAATAGTGACACCGAATCAGTTATATCGGAACCCAATGACATCGATAATGTTGCGGACCAAATTCTTACTCAAATAGAAAATGCTGACGAGGAAGATAATGGTACTAATACATATGATCAGGATTTTATACTGGATAAATACGTCAATGACATTCAAAATACGGTTACAAAAGAAAAATGGGAAGAACAACTAAATGATATAGAATTTATTGATCCCTGTGATCAAATTATCATTGAGACGTTTTCAAATATAGACGATGAAACATTACTACAAGAGATTAAACCGTCTTTCATTGTGATGTTTGAACCAGATCTGACATTCATTAGACGAGTGGAAATATATCGTACCATCCAAAATCAAGAATTGATGATATATTTCATGTATTATACAGAAAGTATTGAAGAGCAGAAGCATTTGGCCGCTATAAAGCGTGAAAAGGATGCTTTCTCAAAATTAATAAAGGAGAATGCCCAATTAGCTAATCATTTTGAGGCACCAGAAGATATTTCTCATTTCAAGAATTTGGCTGAGAGAAAAATAAAAATGAATAAATTAAATAACAGAAGCACCAGAAATGCAGGTGGTCAAAGCCGTACTAATAATTTTACACAAGATGTTGTGATTGTTGATACCAGAGAATTTAATGCATCCCTACCGGGTCTTTTATTTAGATACGGTGTTAGAGTTATACCTGCGATGCTGTCTGTTGGTGATTACATAATATCACCCGATATCTGTTTAGAAAGAAAATCTATATCAGATTTAATTGGATCTCTACAGAATAATAGATTGGTAAGTCAGTGTAAAAAAATGTTAACATATTATAAATACTCAGTTTTACTTATAGAATTTGACGAGGACCAGTCTTTTTCGTTGGAGCCATTTAGTGAAAGGAAAAACTATAGAAAAGTCGATCTATCTACGACACATGCAATATCAAGTAAATTGTCGCAAGATGAAATACAATCAAAACTAGCAAAATTAGTAATTAAATTTCCAACTCTTAAAATCATATGGTCTTCTTCTCCACTTCAAACAGTAAACATTATTTTAGAATTAAAACTCGGTAGAGAGCAACCAGATCCAAATGAGGCCATATCCTTTGGTACCCAAATGAGAAAAAATGCCAAATCAAAGGCGTTATCAAACTCATCAAAAGACACTAAGGATAATACAAAATTTGCAAGTCTATTAAATGTGGATGGTATTTCAAAAATTGACTATTTCAATCTAAGAAAGAAGGTTAAACAATACAACAAATTAATGAAAATGACTACAGACCAACTAATAGATATTACAGGTGATTCTACACTGGCTAACAAAATATTCGATTTTATTCAAGAACAGAAGGAAATTGAGGACGATGCTGCCGCAGATGATATTTAATCATTACGATTGTACAATTGTCACAACAAGAAGAATATTCCCAAGGTTTTTAAATCATCTGTGAGTGGTACTAGCTATTAAATCTGAGCTGGAAACCTAACTCAGTTTAGTGTACGAGCTCACATCAAAAAACCTACATATATGTTATTGCACATCAAGAGTCACTGCTTTCACGTCTTCAAATTGGTTTGAACTGTTAAATGAAGAAAAAGAAAAATGAGTGCACAACAACAATGAGAGCCCAATATTTCACATATAGCTTAAAGACATTTTGATGCCTACTACGATAACTGCCTATTTATCTGGTTTGAGAAATAGGTTTACAGACGAATAATAAAGTATGTAAATCTGAAATAAATATATGCAAACTTAATGTAAGAACAATATGTATAACGTAAGTTGAATGATTTAGCATCACGTTTCTGAAATCCTAGACTGGATAGAGAACATTGGAAGGATCCAGAATCTTGCACAGTATTATACAAGTATATGACATACATGTTGCTGTAGAAGAGAAACTCTTCCAACAGCTAACAAGGACAATAACAATAGTAATTGTAATATACATAAAGATGATTTTAGTATTCAGATATCTGCGATACTATTGTGCATTCACCATGCACATTATAGATCTCTAAAATATATCTATATCTATATTTCTTAGTTGAAATTATGTGTGTCTGCTTCTTCTACCACATTTCCTTCTCTTTAAATGCCAAACTTTTGGATAATGGTAATTCTTCAAACTTGCCTACATCGAAAGCAATGTCTGCACCATGAACACTATGTATGAAGAATCTATTACCGAATGTATTTTCTGCTGTCCCTTTCTGCAGACTCACTCCCAAGACGAGCTACAAAGGTAACGTTATTTCTATTGTTCTTCGTTGTGACCGTAAAAGAATATAAATAATCGAAAATTGCAGTCAGATAACAATGAGTAGACATGCTACCATTTTTAACCTTCGTCACGTTCCTATATATTTTCTGAACTTCCAAGTTTACTTTAGCTGTATCTAAAAATATTTGAGTAGCAGTCAGTTCTTGACACCCTATTCTTTCTCCCTTTTTATTGAATGTTTTCCTAAAATATCTTGGAGCACGCTCCATACCTTTCGTATATATACCTTGTTCTTTATTAAACGTTTCAATCTTTGCGTTATACTGTCTTTTAATAAATTGTTTATATTCGGCATATTCCTTATCTATTTGTCGTTTAATAACAGAACGAATCATTTCTTTACCAGAGTCAGATAATGTCAGTTCATTAATAGCGTTCAATTGAATACCTAGAAGATCTTTATCATTTTCTTCGTTTCCTTCTTTTTGTCTTTTTTCTTTTTCTTTTTGTTCATATTTTTCTACCAGACGAGCCATACTTTCTTGTTCATTGACAGAATCATATATGATTCGATAATCGAATGGCTTACCATTGATTCCGGAATGCGATATCTTTTCCTTCAACGGAATTCTTGTTAGCATCGAGATTATTTCCGCAAAATCAGCATCGTGGTTAAATTCCTCATCAAGTTTTTGCTTCATGTAGTGTGTAATTGGTTCGTTATCGTATAATAATTAGGTTATTGTAAATAGATATTTAGAATTTTTTCCTATATCCTTTGCTATAGTATCAATCAATTCGATCACATTTTTTATTACCAAGTTGCATTATTTCGTGGTTCAATTTGGCTAATTGATTTCTAAAGAAAAGCAACACTGATATGTATAAAGGTGATATTAGGTCATTAGAGGAAATGAATTGGATTATTTCATCTATTGGTTCTAAAATTTTCAATAGTAATCTTGCAATTGTTATATCTTCCCTTGTTATTTCACATTGTGTTGCTGTTTTTTTCCAAACGAAGTGCATCAAAATAAGTAAATATTTCTTCAGGATAAAGCATAAATTTCTCTAAAATTTTGTATTTAGTTTGCCATTTTGAATTATCATATTCAGGGATACGTTCTAAAACATAGTCATCATACATTTTATTCTTGATTGGATCTAGAAGAACTTCACGACGTAATCTTCTTAACTTTCTAACGATGATTGGAATTTTGCCATTAAAGATGTTATGAAGAATATCTTGTTTTTCAGATTTTTTAAATTTTTCTTCTCTTTCTTCCTCTGTGTATTCGTCATACTCATAAAGATTGTCCTCGATGAACTCATCATAGTCGTATTTTTCATTCCAAGTAAGACTATCTAGTTCATCATCAACCTTTTTCACCTGTGGATCAGATTCACCACGTAAGATACATTCAATAGCCATAGAAGCAATCTGGTTTAAAAGTTGGTATAAATAATCAATATTACGAGAAAAGATTGGATAGTTTGGAGCATCAATTAAATTTTTACAAATATCATCCTTAAAATGTTTATTTTTTTGCTGGTGTACANTCACAAATGTTCATTGAAGCTAAAGCTGCACCAATATAAGGTGGCATTCCCATTGGAGTCAGTTCGGTACTCACATAAAATGGTGGGTCATTCTTTAATGAGACTAATGAATTAGTTAACTGTTTGATAACATGAACTGCTGTAAGTGGAAAATCTGGAGTAAATGTAATTGCAAGCGCGGGATTTTTATTTAATTCTTTACTGAAATATTTCATATACCTTTTCGCCTGTCCCTTGACAAATCTGTTAGCTTCTAATTTTAGATCAGGAATTAAAACAATATCTGGGAAAAGACCTACAGATTCCCTACCAAACCGTCCAAAGTTTATGTGATTGAGGAAAGAGCTTCCTTCCAGTCACCCAAGTATGATTGAATGAAAAAATCTGGTCATCATTTGTTTTCTAGTAGCTTCATCTTTTGAAAGAGTCATTTCTATATCACTATCGATCGTTATCGTCACTTTCATTATCTGAACCTCTACCGGATGAGTTACTATCTTTTTTCTTGATCAATTGAGTATCTGAACAAAATACTGTTTCTTTTCTGGAAATTTCATGCCATTTAAATAGATGTCAGACATGTGGGACTCGGAATAAAATGACTCTATTGTTAGATGTGTGTACGTGTTTATAATTATTTAATTCCTGCTTGTATATTGTCTAGATCTTGTATGTTTATACTACATTTTCATGGATATTATTCGTGCCATGAATCATCTAGAATGAATTACGCGCATTTTTATCAGTTGAAACCGGCGTATAGTAGTCCGGAATAGAACTCAGATATCTCTTTAATCACTTATGATATGAAAATAATTCTGTTGCTTGATAAAATGGTCCATTGCACAAAGAGGAAATATATGCAATCTTCTAAGCCTCTGTCACCTTGAACAAAAAGTAAAATTTCTTACTAAAACATCATTTATTTATTTTAATATTAATATTATATGCAGTTACATAATAGTTTATAGAATAACTATAGCCTGTCAAAGATTCCTTGTCTAATATCGTAAAATATTTGAATCTCGGCAGCAAAATCTGTGTCTACTATTGGATTACTTAACACAGTAAAGAACTCTGTTTCACTTGGTAGTAAATTAGGTATCTTGACCAATTCTTCACATGCAGATTTGTTACTAGCACATTTACCCAACAATAATGTCAACAATTTAATAGTCTTACAACTAATTATTTTATAAATGACTGGTGCCTCTTTCTTTTGGAATGTCAAATTTTGGAAAAATCCATAAAGTCTTCTTAAACTAACACCTAAATTTTCATAAGTAGTTAACCATTTTATTGGTAACTCACTAAATTCTATCATTTCAACTTTTCCTAGGGAATCATTCTCTGATTTCTTTGGAGTCTTGTCAGTATCGATTAATTTAACAATTTCATAGATTGAGGTTAATGATTGTAAGATAATTGGTGAATATTCGTCAATAATTGAAGGTTGAACAGTAACTTGTTGGAATGGAATAACTGATACTAAAAATGATACGACATCGTTTAGTAATCTTGTTTTGTTATTACCATTATATTTATTGATTAAATATTTAACAATTTCAACATTTTTCGATTTTCTTTCATCGTTAAATTGCCCCAATAAAACTGATTGCATGAAATTACGGTTAGGATGAACTAATGAAAATACTTTAGCTAAAATATCAACACCGAATGATTGATATTTCCCCCAATTTACAGAATATTCAGAATATGAAATAGATAATTCATCAGCATCACACTTATTTGCAGATTTCTTTGGTTCCCCGAAACTTAACACTAACAACAATAGAAGTAAACCATCAAGTTCGGAATCTAATTTTAAGTTATGAGAGATATTAGATAATGTTATAATAATATCCTTTTTAAAATTTAATAGTTTTCTCTCAAAAATTATCTTTTCGTTGTCGAAAAATAATAACCACATAGTATCTGATATAAATCTCTTCAAGATATGACTTGAACACATAATATTAGCATTGGTATCTGAAAATGAAATATTTCTTAAAATCATTGATATTGTTGATAATTGATCAATAATTAGAACTCTTGGATCTTCAGCATCTCTTGTATTAACTTTTGTAAATGGATTATCAACTTCTTGTTTAATCTTTTTCAAAGATTCTAAATATGATGGGAAATACAATTCAACATCGTCTAAATGGGAGATATGTGAAAAACATTGTCTATCTGGTAAATATTTCCATTTTTTATTATGGTTCTGTTTCTTTTGCCATTCAGAAAGAAATGAATCCATATCCTCGGATAACTTCATATCGTCATCATCTTCGTGGATTGAACTTGCCGGGGATATCACATTTTCATCTTGATCTACATCAATACCTGTTAATGAATCTACAACGACAACACTATCTGACTTGTTATTATTACCCTTTGTATAGAAATCAAAAATTGCATCAAGTTTCTTCGAGAACTTATTGGAACCGCTTGTGCGTTTCTCCAAATAACCTTCTGTATTATATTCCTCACAATAATTATGCATTGCACTCATTTGATGTTCTCTTAACTTTTGAGGATGATTCCAATTTCTACAAATATCTCTAATAATCGTAATACCATGTATACAAATCGAATTTAATAATTGTGGATATTGATTTAATGGAATCACTAAAGTACCATCTGCACTAGCAACTAACAAAGAATTCAATGCTGAATTTACTTCACCTAGATTCTTTGATTGTAACGACATCGATAATGCATGAAGATTAATTGTTCCTAATTCAGGAGCGAACAAATAAATTGGTTTATTACCATCGATCTTCTCACCGACACTAGATATGTAATTGATATCATAACCATTGACTGATTCGATATGTTGATTAATTGGTTTATAGTTTCTGATCAGGCTTCTTTTATAGACTTTTGGTAATTTTGCCATTTCAGTTTCATATTTTTCCTTCAATTTTTTCTCTAATGTTTCTCTCTGTTGTTTTTGCATTGCATCAAATATTCTTTTTTGTTCCTTTTCACGTTCTTCTTTCTCCTTACGTTCTTGTTCTAATTCTTTCTTAGTCTTTTTCTTTTGTCTTGGTTTACGAGGTTTCTTTGCTACTTTCTTTGTGGTCGTTGCAGCTGGTACAGGAGCTGCAGGAACTGCAGGTATATCTGGAATACCAGCAGCTGTGTTGACTTGTTGTACATTTTTAGGAACAGATGTTGTTGAGGCATTAGCTGCAGCTTTACTTTTATTAGTGGTTTGTGGGAGTTGTTGTCTTTGAGCATTTTGTTGCTGTTGCTGCTGCTGTAACATTTGTTGTTGCTGTAATTGTTTTTGTTTTTGCTGATTCTTGAAAAATTGTTGTTGTTGAAGCTGTTGGTGCTGTTGCTGTTGTTGTTGCTGTTGTGTCATATTAGAGGCATTCGGACCATTGTTTGCACGCATCTGTGCTTGATTTCCAAATTGATGTTGTACTTTCTTTAATAATTCTTGTAAAAATTGTTGTAAGAATACACGTTTTGCTTGTGCTTCTTTAACACCAACTGGTGAAACCATATATTTTTCATAAGGTAAAACAAATTTATAATAGATTGCTTCTAATTGTTGAGCATCTGGTAGATGTAATTTAATTGCAACTTGTTGCCATAATTGATTTCTTGTAACTTGTTGACCACCACCTAACCTTTGTGCAATAATATATAAGAAGAAAAGATTAACTTTTCTACCTTGAATTTCTGGAATATTAGTCATTTGTAAATTCATCCTTTTACAATTTTCAACAAGTGATTTCATGAATAGTTCATATTGCTTATTACTCAATTCTGCAGATATCTTTTGTTGTAATTCTGGACTTAGATTTTGTAACATTGCTTTTTGTTGTTGCGCTTGTTGTAATTGTTGAGGAGTCATTCTAGATTGAGAGAATTGTTGTTTGGAACCATTTCCAGCTGATTGTTGTCTCTGTTGCTGCTGCTGCTGCTGCTGGTATGCTTGTGCCTGTGCCTGTGCTCTTTGTTGTTGCTGTTGCTGTTGCTGTTGCATTGAAGCTATTAATGCAGCTCTATCTTGATATGCATTAGTGTTATTACTGTTCAAAGGTCCAACAGAATTACTATTGTTACTGTTACTTCTATTATTATTATTATTATTATTGTTATTGTTATCGTTCATTTGATTAAAATCATTTCTTTGCATATGATTAGCAGGTGATTGAATATCCATCGGAGAAGCTTGATTTGATATTTGAGACATTGGATTTGGTGTCATACCACTTATTCCTTGAATTGCATTATTTAAATTTGTTTGATTTTGAACGTTGTTTCTTAATAAAATTTGTTGCGGAGTTGATGGATTACGAGAATTTGATAATTGTGGTGACAAAATGTTGCCGTTGTTATTATTGTTATTATTCCCTGAATTGAACATATTTATATTATTCATATTTGGAGATGCGTTCATATTACTACTTTGTTTACTATTTTGTCTAAACATTTGTTGTCCATTCAATGAAATTTGATCAGTATCCAACATTGAACCATTAGAAAGAATAGCTTGTGGAGAGATATTATTACCTAAACTTGGATTATTATTATTACCGCTGTTATTAATATTCATGTTAGAGTTATCATTATTCAAACCGAAATCGAATTGACCTTGATTATTTGAGACATTGTTAAAATTACCATTATTATCTCCATTACTTTGATTATCGGAAGCCTGACCAAATGATTGATTATCAAACATATTTCTAAAACTATCGTTCCCATTACTGGATAGATTACTATTATTTAAACCACCATCATTCCCAGTATTGAAAAAATCCATCTTTGAAAATATTATTTTTTTGTAATTAATTCAGTGATGTTTTGTTGATGTAAACAATGTGTCACACGCGAAATGTAAAAGCTTTAAAGAGATTCCACCTGGTTCCCTCTCTTGATTCTTGCACAAAAATTTGCAAATATAATATTACAATAGTTTATACACTCCGAGATACCCTATTTTATATATCTTATAGATCTATATATCCCGTATGTTTACTTATTTTAACGCTGGTTACAGTTCCCTTTCTGATGGGAAGGATGTCTCACTTTCGAATTTGTTTGTTCAAATTTCTTCTTCACGCGGTGGGCGAAAAAAACGACCGAATAAGTGCGGTGTATGGCTGTCGTGCAGAGTGATGTCACTATTGACGATTCAAAAGTGTATACATTTATACCATGGATATTGCAATCTGTTACATTTTATTCGATATGGTCTAAATGTTTAGATGGTAGTGTTCTTGGGACTCTTACCAGTGGTATATGTCTTTTATCCATCCTTAATAGTGCTTGCTTCATTAACTGCGTCATATCTTTATCGTTATTTCTGTTAGACGAAGTAGATGTGCCTTTAGTGATGCGATGCTTGTCAGCTTCCTTTTTAGCCTCATTCTGTTTTTGCTCTTTCTCCTGAGACACTAGTTTCTTCAAGATATTTAACATTTCTATCCTTTCAGCTTGTTCCCTCTGTCTTTGTGCTTCTGGGTTTGGATCGTCGTTAGCCCATTTCACTAATAAACCTGCACCATCGAGTCTTTGATCCCATTCTTTATCGTTAGACAACAATAGACTTTGATTCATCATTGCCTCTCTGGAAAACTCCGCATTGATTTGCCTCTTATATTTCACAAACGCACAATTCTTGTCATTAATATACCTAATTTTATCTATACTTCCTAACCTTGTAAACATAAACCGTATCCGACTTTCAATCTGAGTGGGTTTTAATTCTTTACCATTTAATGCATTAGTGATCCCACCAACATACAGTGTGGTATTCTGTTTATTAAATGACCCAACACCTCCCATATCATCTCTATACTCTGAATGTTTCTCCCTACCAAAACAATCTATCGATTCATTCTGTGTCCACATCGTGGCATCTTCTTCATCGGGGACATGATGCATATATTGACAATGACGACCTTGTATACAACAACCTCTTGCAAAATATATGCAAAATTTCCCACCTTGTGATATTGGTGATGCTCTAGTGGTACCCGAATCCTTCTTCGGATCTAATCTGAATGGTGAAACATAACGTTCATTCCCATTATTTGTATTCCCTTGAGACCATTTATTATACCATACATTGAATGTTAACCCATTTTGTAATGGGATTCCACTTGGTAATTCACCTTCTTTAATTTGTTGTCTAGCACGCTTAGATTTCCAGCTACCGCTTGACATTGCAAAGCTATCTTACCTCTTTGAACGATGTTTGTACTTATTCGTGATAATGTCAACGTATATATATGAAGTAGTACCTGAAATACAGATGTTATTGCTGTTACGTACCGATGAGATCCCTTTTCGTATCGTAGTTGTTCTTGTTCCTGTCTGGCATCACCGCTTCAAAAAGAAAAATTTCAAAAAATTGATTATGTGAATACAAAACAACTACAACTACAACTACATAAGAAGACATTTATAATATTCATCATATATTGTCTTAAGAGGAATAACTCGGTACTAATTGACAGGCACGTCCTATACCACACATTGACTACTGTCCAAATATTCAAAATGTTATCATTCCGTTATAATTTTTACGATATGCTCGAATCTGATACCGATTATGAATCAGAATCAAAAATTAATGGGTTCGTCGTTAATCAAGTCGAATCCTTGCCAAATAATGAAAGTTCTCTATCTATAGTTGATAAGACTCCTGAGCCTACGCCGTTACCACTAACAATTGGTGATATAAACGAAAAAGAATACTTAGAAGATGAGGAAACGTTAACGAATTTACAAGATATTAAAAATAATTTAAAAATTGATAATAAATTACCAAAACTGGATAATGATGAATTAAATAATTTGATTATTCAAGCTAGAATACTTCAGAATAATGATATTGATACTCCTAAATTATTAACTTCTGGTAAATCAATAATTGAACACAATTTAAATAAATCAGAGATTCCATCACCTAAGAATATCGTTAATCAGTTAATTTCATCACTGAACGAAAAATTCGAATCTTTAGAACTTGCAAATAAGAAAGAAGTCGATAGAATCATTAAGGAAAAGAAACGTAAAGAACAGGAACGTGTAGCTCAAATCGAAGCTGAACGTAAAAGAAAAGAAGATGAAGAAAAACAAAAGAAAGCAGTAGAAGAAAGAATTAAACGTGAATTAGAAGCAAAGGAGAAAGCTGAACAGGAAAGAATTAAACAAGAGAAATTAAAAGCTGAACAAGAAGCTAAAAGGAAAGAAGAAGCACATAAATTAGAAGTAAAGAAACAAGCAGAATTGAAAGCTCAGGAAGAAGAACGAGAAGCTAATAGATCTAAATACACAACAAATTTCAAATTGATTGAAAAGAAATTTTTGCATTACAAAGAACAAATTAAACTTATCAAGAAAAATATAGTAGAACCTGTCAAACAATTAGATAAAGAACAAAAAAAGATTTTATCAGGTCATAGAAGAAAAATTAATCCTAAATTTGGTCAATTGACAAATTCTAATCATCAATTACAAGCCATTGCAAATGAATTACAAAATTTAATTTCACAAGCTCAGCAACAACCTTTGATGTTCAAATTTTTATTAAATTTTACTGCTAAGGCAATTGTACATCAAGCAGAAAATGAAGTTAGAGTGAAACCTGAATCATCTGTACCATTAGCTAAATTAACATTATTCCTAATGCAAACATTCCCAGATTTACAAGAATTATTAATGGCAAGATTTGTTAAAAAATGTCCATTTGTCATTGGTTATACATGTTCTATAGATACAGAAAATGGGCGTTCAACAATGG
>JAXQGP010000580.1:0-14542 GCA_037040125.1 Kazachstania sp. M6911
ACCAAGCTTTAATAATATAAATTAAAAGACTTAAGCCGAGATTTGTCAAGAACGTTTTACGAACCTTCTCTTTCACAAAAATTTTTGAAACATTGGTATCTTTTAATCCCTATATCATTTTAGACGTTTCTGCGAAGGTTTCTAGGGCGGTCTTATTATAGGTTGCACTAAACTTTCAGAAATGTAGTAAACTAAGATAACAAGACGTTATGCTTCATGTATTAGCGCCGTTAGTATTATAATATACTAATGACGTCATCTTATGACGTATTATAACAATTATATTGTTAAAGAGTCCATAAATAAAGCTAGCTCATCTTACGATGATATATAACACGCGTGTATAAACTAGTAGTAGATAACTACATAATAAGACCTAGATATAGTTAGACCATGAACACAGATTCTAACGGAAATGTATATACCACAGAAAATAGCATAACTCGGACGACACAAATACGAATATCAGGATTTTACGATGTCAATATTATAAACGAATATAATAATCCCAGTATCAATATAAAGACTGTAGAAGTAAGATCTAAATTATTAAAGTATATTCAATCCAGTAGAAAAGATGTGAGTGAATAAATTAACTAGGGATGAAATATAATATTTCTATATATAAAGAACTAGAACTGAAACTAGAAGTCAGAAGTTCGATAGTTCGTATTCAAATTTATAACTATTATATATTTTATATGATAAAAGAACAAGTAACAAAATATAAATATTTTGCTTTATTAAAACTCTACAACTATTACGTAATCTTAATCCAAATGTCTAAAACTAACAACGAACTATCTAACGCTAAGTTTATCCATTCAGCTCAGAACTGGACGTTTTTAGTAAATAATTAATGGTTATGATTCTTCGTCAAACGTCGTCCGTTGAACTTCTTTCCCCGGAAGCATTTAGTTTTTCCCGTGGCTCTACGGAGAATCAGTTAGGGAAAAGTCTTACGGCCATTTCCTAAGTAATGTCACTTATCAATGTTACCTTAAACCATTTCCTTACGGCAGTTATCTTCTTGGCATCGATCTACATTTAGGATGTGCATCGATCATTCATTGGATTAGTCTGATAGGCAATTGTTACCGAAGAGATCATCTTGACTTCATAGAGGTCGAATGCTATTCATACTATCAGTTTGACTGACACTTGGAAGCCTAGAGTCTTCTAGCACTAGCAACCGAATACTGCCTGTTTAAAGGTCTTTAGTCTAAGACTAGAACACTATAACTCAAGCATCCTTTGCTTCATGACTTCAAAGGGTAATCATAAGTATTGAGTTATCTTCGGGGCACAATCTCCCGGCCGTGTTATGTCTTTACCGTTATCCATATACCAACTGAACCTTAACCCATTAGGAAGGAGAGCCAACCAAGTAACCAACTTATTGGATTATCGATAGTAGGAAGTGATATGAATATCAGCAGCATAATGTTGTCTATCTTACAATTTTTGGTCCATAAATTGATTCTTGTCGTCTTATTAAGTTTGACAGTTTCTGCAGTTCTTTCTGAGGATACAACATAATACAGTTGAATTAACATCAATAACTGCTACAAGATGTATTGTTTTGGGATTATTGATATAATGCCAAAATATACAATTAATATTACACGAACTGAGCTTAGCGAAGTAAGACACATAATGTGTTGTAAAGCAAGGAAAATAAGAAAAAAGAACGATAAATAAAATAGATTAAATATAATGTGTCTTAATTTACTTTAGTTAAGATACAAACTACATATACTTTATATACATTAATCATATTTACTAATACTTACTAAATAAACTTATTCAACGTTATACTCTTAATTCTTCAAGATTTAATTAATTAAATTTAAATTTTATACTCTCAATATCTTAACTTATCTCTACAATTGAAATACTATTGAACAAATAAAACAGGTTATCGTAGTAATATCATGTAATAAAATTTAATTAGTCTTTATAAGAACATTAAATAGGGATTTCTTGAATTATTTCTATTTACGTGAATGAGACATCACAAATCATGGTTTCATCTTGTTGTTAATATAACCGTACACATATTTCTTCTCAAATAGACAAGTGAAAATACAGTTCAGAAATATAACACATGTGTACCGATAATAATCCAATTAATAGATTCGTTTCCAGAATAACTTCTCGATGACACAATTTTGAAAATTTTGAATTTCGACAAGTAAGACACCGATAATTACCAAATTCGTACAGTTATCACACATGCAGAATATAAATCCTTGCATATATCTCAAATTCCAGTCTTTATATCCCAATTTTGACAAACTCCGAATCTGTCATTCTTATATTATTGTTACATTTAGTTCCGCGGATTTCTCGAAGATCCCATACAATTACCGTCTCACCGAAAAAGTAAATGTGGTAAACTATTATATAAACAAACTATAACACTTTCAATATAAATATAGACAGTAGTCTATATACTATAACCGCAAATACACTCTGTTATATCACCAGTTTAAACAAATTAGAAAATACAAACATTTACCCCCCGTCTAGCAAATTTCAGGATGAATAATGCACTTAGATTAAGTGGTGTTAGAAGTCTATTAAGTAATCCTATATTAATCTTAGAAAGACAAATAGAATTCGGTAATATTATATTTGGATTCGAACAAAATAATAGATATAGAATAAGTAATGTTAATAATGAAACTGTGGGATGGGCTATTGAAAGACAAAGATCATTAAGTCAAATGATGATGAGACAATTAACTAAACTTCATCGTCCATTTGTTGTTGATTTATTTGATCAAAATGAAAATTATTTATTTAAAATGGATAGAAAATTTTCTTTTATTAATTCAAAATTGAAAATTTGGTCAAATGATGATGAACAAATGGATAATCGTAATAATAATAATAATAATAATAATAGTATATTAATTGGTGAAAGTGTTCAAAGTTGGCATCTTTGGAGGAGAAGATATAATTTATTTGTTCAAGAATTTAAAAGAAGACAACAACTTATGGATAATGAAACAAATTTGGAAACTAATAACAATTCACATATGTTGAGACAATTTGGTGCAATAGATGCACCTTTCTTATCATTTGAATTCCCTGTAATGGATGAAGAAAATAAAATTGTTGCAAGTGTGGATAGAAATTGGGTTGGTTTAGGAAGAGAATTCTTAACAGATACTGGGGTTTATGTGGTACGATTTGACTCCCAACAAAGTTTTAAAGGTGTTTATGATCCGAGTGTTTTAAGTAACCATGTACTAAATCTTGATGAAAGAGCTATTTTACTAGCAAATGCAGTATCCATCGATTTCGATTATTTCTCTAGACATTCCAGGGGTTTAGGAAGTGGTGGATTCCTATCATTTGGTGGTTACGATGAGTAGAAGATAAAAAAAAACAGAACACCTAGATATAAATATTCCTTACATATATAGAAACATATAAATAGATACGAATTATTACCCAACTTGAAAATTTAACACTGGAATTCGACTAGTCAAATGATTGAGCAAAACCCATTAATGAAAAATTTAATTTATCATTTTCATTTTCAACATTATTCATATATTGTAAAATACGTTTTTTAACTAGATGTTCAGCAATTAGATCTACGTACTCTGATACATTATCAATATTTTGAACGTTACCAAGACATAATGGTGATTCATTCTTAGATCTACCATCTAATTCCCACAACAAGTTATCCTTAGCGATAAATGTTATAAAATGAAGATCAATTGTATCATCTGGGTTTGGATTCTCAGATGATCCAGATCCTTCAACAAATTTCTTCTTATTTGTTTGTGCAAAATCTATAATAAATTGATTAAGATTCTTATTCATATCACTGGAATTCTCTTTACAATAATTCAATAGTTTTGAATCGGATTTAAGTAAATTAGGGTAGTTAGTTAATATATGTAGCAATGCATATAACCCACAAGCATTTTTAAACGTTTGTTTTAACCATACTGGTTGATGACTATCAGTTGGTATTGTAACACTTTCATTTGATAATTTATTCTTTTGAATTGGGAATAATAATACTATACCGATAATTGGTCTCTCTAGAAATGCAATTAAATTTTCATCATCGATGGAATAAATATCGATAAATTTAAAACCTGGACCTAAACCTAATGATTGTGCAAATTGATTGAAAACTGTTGGATCGGATTCAAAGGGAATTATAGAAGTGTTTTCTTCATTCATTGTTTTCTCGGTGGGGTCGTATATACTGTTCTCTCTTGAACTTCGTTAGTTGAAGGTGTTAATAAAATTCATTATTTTTGATCCCCTCGGTGAACCATTAAAAAGCCGCCCTTAATAAGGTGAATCAAGAAATTGAAACAGAACAGGTGCTTCTTCATGTTTCTTGGACATAATAGTACTTAAGATTAAAATATCATTCAGGATAGAACAGTTTATATATAATATTTACAAGAAACATCACTTTTATCAAACTTTGAATTTTTTTACGATTTTTCAACAATATTTAAAATTTTTAAGTTTAGTGGTTAATTTAAAAGATACAAACGACTCTGTCCAAGTAAACAAAAAAGAAAAAGTGATAATCTTTTTCTAACTTCGAAATCCAAGATTAACGAAGACTAGAGCTATTGTAACTGCCCCAAAAGAATATTTTACAAAATAGTCCGTATTATCATTACAAAATTGCCCATTTAAAGTCAATTACCTGAAGAATCAATCTAATATTGACCGATATGGTCTAGGTTGGTCTCTATAAGCACCGAACTAGGAGATAACTGATCACAACATTATCCTTAATGACTACCATTCCTTTTTGACTAACGGTTATTGACTTTTTAAAACCATACATGCTTTTAAAAAGAAATAGCCGCCGTAATACTCTTCCAACATAAACCAAATACCTTTTGATCCATAGAAAGTGATAAAATATTGAAATTCGAAGAAATTAATAATGTGGGGGGTGGGAGTGGGATGGGAGATTGTGCCAAACAGTTCGGAAGCGTGGGATTTTCTTAGCAACCACAGCACCGCTGTCATCAAAAGCACCACCAAACTCAAACAAAGAACATTTCCCTAAGTAATGAGATTTCTAAAGCTGGTTAATAAAATTCTAAGGGGCCACGGAGTAAGCTAGGTACATTTGGGGAATTTTCCGTAGAAACGGGGGACAACGAAACGTTATACCTACTAGGTCACTTTCACTAATGATCATTGATAAGAATTAGCCAGGCAATTATTCTATTTTATCAACATAAACACAACGCCTTACGTACAATTTTTGAAAGAGTTCCCATTGATTTTACTTCCCTAATTGCTTTTTGAAGGACAGTATATTATCTAATTTTAATTCATATTGAAAATGATAGAATGAAATACCAGTAGAAATTACAAAATACATCGATTGGTTTGAGACAGTTTTATGTTAATAACTTACTGAAGGGAACCATTTTCGAAATATTTACTAAATCAATACACAGTACGTGAAGTGAGTTGTACGTCAATCTTAAATTTTCCTTACTTATTGTTATTATTATTAACAGATTATTAATTTGTACGTGTAATTTTTGGTTACTATATCGAGAAGAAGGAGATATAAAAATTTCATTCAATTTTTTATCCATATGGGTGATTATATATAGAGTTAGACGTTCATATTCCAATTTTAAATTTAAACTAGACTCCTGTTTTCAAAAAATAATTGTACTATTATTAGTAACATATCTAATAATTGTTGTGAAGAAGACTGGAAAAAGATCAAAAATAATAAAACAAATTAATTGTACTAGAATGACAGAATCTCACGGACCATCTCCAATTAAACATAAAGAGATTCCGAAAATGGACAAGAAGAAATGTTGTCTACATGGTATTGATGTTTCCTGTAATAGTGAACAACCTTCTGCATGTTTAACTAAATCAGAATGTAAAGATGAAGAGGATGAAATAGATACAGATACTGAACTGGATGAAAGTGATAAAAGTATTAGTGAAAAAAGTACAAGTGTCAGTTCAACAAGTATATCACAGAAACATGTTCATATGGATAATATTTTACAAAGGAAAAAAAGTTCTATCTCGACGGATAATGCCAATGAATTGATTGGTGGTGCTAATTTAGAATCTGAAAAACCGAAGAGAAGAACTACAGAGACAAGTATTACTAATGATCTTGAGATTAATGATTCAGATGTTGAATTTAATAAACCAAGATTTATTACAATTGAAGATCTAAATGATTTAGATACAAAAGAAATGAAAAATTATAAAAGATTTAATAAAGATCATAAAATTTTCTCATTTTCGCTGCCCTTCGGACAAAATAACAGGATCCGCACCAGTCATATCTCGATGTTTAATTTAATTACACCTATTACTGAGACAAATAAAGATATAATGGAAAATGATAACGATAGTTCTGCAAGTGATCTAAATATGAAGAGTTTGGTAAATAATGTGAAAAATGACGATATTAAAGGACGTATACCATCGAGAACCAACTCTGCATTAGGTAATGACATGTCCGCATTGTCTACAAGTAAAACTGTCGCAGTGTTAGATCAAGAGACTCCATCAATAAAAAGTGAAATTAAACAAAAATTGGAAAGAACTAATTCAATATCATCACTAGAAGAATTAGAATTGTATAAGGATCAAACCGGTATCGAAAATGTCAGAAATAAAGCTATCAAAGAAAGTCTTGGTATCGATTTGGTTAAAAATCAATTAAAACAAATGACAATAAGTGATGATACGAAAACTCCTGATGGCTATACATATGGTAGATTAACATCAATTTGGAATGAAATTGATGGTGATTTTGTCATCATGGGTGGTTACAGGGGTTCAATTCTTAGAGACGCAAAGACTCATAAGAGACTTTGGGTTCCAATTAAAGCAGGTCTTAACTTGACAAAGATTGATCTATATATCGGGCCTACCGAACAAGACGAAATTGATGCACAAAAGAAAATTGTACCAGACGGTATGCTAACACATATTGGTCCTGTAGACATTTCAAGAAAATTAATCAAAAAATTAGAAGCGAATCCTAAAGTCCATATAGAGACATTTGGTTATGATTGGAGATTATCACTTGAGATTCCATGTGAACAACTAACCAAAAGATTACGAGAACTATGGGAAAAACAAAAGAAAGATCCAAAATATAAAGGTAAACCAAAGGGAACTTACATTTTGGCTCATTCAATGGGTGGTTTAATTGCTCACAAGGTTCTAAAAGAGCATCCAGAATTAGTAAGGGGGATCATATACATTGGTGCTCCGAATCAATGTCCGAATATTTTAGGTCCAATTAGATTTGGTGATTCTGTGATGTGGAATAAATCAATCCTAAGTAGCGAATCAAATTTCTTTATGAGAAGTAGTCATTATTTCTTACCGTTGGATGGTAGATGTTTCATCAACAGAGACACATACGAAAGATATGATTTTGATCTATTTGACCCTAAGATTTGGAAATTCTTAGGGTTGTCACCATTAGTTAGTCAAAAGAGAGTTGACTATATTGAGAAGGAGAAAAAGAAACAGGAACATGACCTATTACATCATCATCACATCAAAAGTTCATCAAGAACAACATCAATGAGTTCTATCTTTTCTCTTGACCCTCCAAATCCAATCGAGGTAATTGAATCTGTGAATTCAAAAGTGATGGGTGTAGTAAGTAAAGTACCATTAATAAGAAAAGAAATTAAAAATGACTTGACTGACACTATGGATGAAGTTATAATTGATTACAATTTTAAGACTTCTTACGAGGATTCTTATGTTTATTTGGAACGTACTTTAAAGAGGGCCAAGAAATTCTTAGAAAGTTTGGATTATGATCCAACACAGGATTACCCACCACTGGTCAGTGTCTATGGTAACAGAGTACCAACTGTACGTGGTTGTAAAGTTGATGGTATTGCTGGGGTCGTTGATGGTGACTATGATGATTTCTATTACGGAGCAGGTGATGGTGTCGTTCACCATTCTTGGGTACTGCCAGGTGTTAGAGGTTTCCCTGTCGAAGCAAAAATTGTTAGTGAAACAGGTCATGTTAGTTTAATGACTGATCTTCAAAGTATGGCAAAGGCCTTAATATCTCTTCATGATGCAGATCGTAGAAGAAATAGAAGTACATCATCGAAATAGGAATCACCGCCAAGAGTTATAGGTCACAAATAGCAATTTCAATATTCCTTATCTTAATCGCATTTTATAAAGTTATGATTCATGACGTAAAAACATTTATATATTGACATAATTAATTAATAATATTACTATACTAAAATTCATATTTTACTATGAAGTATCGGAAATAATGTAAATGTGTCACGTCATATGCACACGGATCCTTTAAATATCTATAAGTTATATTTTATAAATCACGCCATTTCACTTAGTCATCATATTCCCCATCTACTGCGAAAAATTGAACTTTTAACCATAAACTACAAGAGTCACATTGAATCAATACCTGGTACATCCCATCATCACTATTCTCGCATGGGACAGCAAACTCTTCTAATAAATTATCATCTAATTTGAAACCATCCGCAACTTGACATCTGGGACACTTTCTATAATAATGCCATATATCTGAATCATTATTATCATCATGCTCCACAGTTTCAAATGTATCCAGTGATACTTCATCGACACCATCACCAAATTTATAAATACCTCTTTTTTTCCCATCTTCTAATAAGTCCGAATCATATTGTTTTCTCAATCGTTCATCACCCAATATTCTATATGCTTCCTTGATATCATCTAAACTATGTATCTTATTGATTCTATTTGAATTCTGCGATTGAATCTTATCTGGATGTGTATTTAACAGAAGCTCTTTGTAAGCTATTTTAATCTCTTGTAAAGTACTTTGAGATGTGACACTCAGCACTTCATAGTGTGTTCTTTTCGATTTCATCATTTTGACTGGATTGACTGGATTGCTGGACAGTAAGTTTACGTCTTTATAGTTCTTTTGATACTATATTTTATATACTCGAGCAGTTGCTTATAAATACAAAATTTGCAGTGAAAAAAATCGATGAGCTCTGAAAAATTAACATTGCGTAATGCGGCAAGCCCTTCGATCATACATAAAACAAGGCAAAAAAATATTATCATCATCTTTATTATCATTACAGTTTATACACAGAAAATATATAATTATCTATACATATATATATATATTGGGGTATCATTACTATGGTGCAGTAGTGCACTCCCAATCTGTAGGCTCATAAGCATCTGGATGATCGATATCTGCCATTTGGTCATTGGTCAATTCGAAATCAAAGACGTCAAGGTTACCTGTCAGTCTAGAGATAGTTTCTGTTTTAGGTAATGGTATATAACCATGTTGTAAAGACCATCTAATCAAAATCTGTCCTGTATTTTTCCCAGTTTCACTTGATATTTTTAATAAACCTAAATCGTTAATCTTGTAACCATGTGTTAATGGTGCGTAAGCTTCTACAAATATACCTTTCTGCTTACAAAAATTTGCTAATTGTTCTCTCATACACCATGGAGATATTTCAATTTGATTAACAACAGGTTTATATTTTAATCCATCCCAATTTAATAGATCTTCAATATGACGTTCACCAAAATTTGATACACCAATATTTTTCACTATCCCTTGATCTACAGCTTCTTGCATTGCTTTCCAAGTATCTAATCTAATTTGTTTACCACCAATAGGTGAATGCATTAATAGAAGATCTATATAACCTAAGGATTTAACAGCATTAACACATTCTTGAATTGCAATTTTTGCATTATCATAACCAAATTGAGAATTCCAAAGTTTAGTAGTATAAAAAATTTCTTGTCTTGAATGTTGAGGATTCTTATTTAACCAATTATATATTCCATCACCTACTTCTTTCTCATTTTCATATAATACCGCTGTATCAAAATGTCTATAACCTCTTTCCAATGCAGCTTCTACAATTTCTGCTGTATCATCTTGTGGTATGTTATAACAACCTAAAGCTACCGAAGGAATTGTATACCCACTTGATAAAGTATATTCTTTAGGGATTGACATGTTGTAAACGAGTCGTTGAGTTGTATATGTAGAAGTAAGCTTAACTTTGTAATATCTCCTTCTACTATATTTATATATCTGTATATTTTCACTTATTATTTTTCACTTTTTCCCAAATTTTTCGCATGTGCCAAATTAGAGTGAGTGAACATCCTCAAAAATGACGTAAATTAATAACGATAATATGATTATTATTATTTCTATATTTTTAATTTTTTAAAATTGAATATTTATATAAGTGAATACGTAAGTAAATTGTTATTTAGAATATTATTATTTATTTAAAATTCTGCTAAGGAATCTATTTTAATGCTTTTGGTTTTGGTACATTTGATTTATTAAAGATACCCATTTGTTCTAAATGACCTCTAACCCATTCATAAACGGTGAATGTAACAGCTTGACCTGGTGCTACTCTCATTACTCTTGGTGTAATACCTTTATATAATGCTCTGAAACCTTCTTCTTTTAACAATTGAGTACCAACTTTCATAATTTTAGCCCAACCTGAAGTTGTCTTATCAGCAGAATGACTCTTATCCTTTTGTAATCTAGTTTTAATTGTATCTAATGGAGCATTTGAAAATGGACCGATAGCACCAGAGACTAAACCAATACATGAAGTTTCCCATGATGGTAAGACATCAGTTTGATGATATTTTTGTAAATATTCTTTTAATTTAGAATATACTGTGAAATTTGCACCTTGATTAGTAGCTTGTCTTGCTGCAGTTAAGGAGACACCTCTATATAATGTACCGAACCCTTCTTCCTTGATGATTGTATAACCTGCATGAATAGCATTTCTATATTTTACTGGGGAGGCAGCAGCGGCTGTAGCAGTGGCGGTTGCGGTTGCAGTAGCAGTAGCTGAAGCACCTGAAGCCATAGCTGGAGTAATAGCAGCAGTTTGTAGAATTGGTGCAGCAGCTGCAGAAGCAGCAGGGGCGGCAGCTGCGGCTTTAGTAGCTAGATGTTGAGCTTGTAATCTAATTTTAACAACTTCCATTGGATTAACAACAATAACCGCTTCTGTAATACCTGCACCAACACCTGCTAAAAATGTATTACCCGTTGAAACAACACCAGTATTTCTATCAGCTAATAAAGTTCTATAAAATTCATATGATGAGAATCTAATAGCCATTTTTGGAATAATACCAATAACAACAGCACCTAAACCTTTATATAATGCTAAAAATCCTTCTTGACCATAAATATTTTTACCTGTTTTAATAAAACCTGGTGGTTTTATTGAACCTGAAGCAGCTCTTTTATAAATTTGCATTCTAACTTTAATTGTATCTAATGGATGACAACATAATGCTTCGAATAAACCTGCTGTACCACCTGCAATTAAATTAATTGCTGGATTTGAAGCCTTTTTCTTTTGAGACATTGTAATTTAAATTGTTATGATATTTGTAATGTTTGTAATAATAATAATAAATTTTAGATTAAACTATTTGTTTTGTATCTATATGGTAATAGTTAAACTTATTTATTTGTTTGGGTTGATATGAGTGGTAGTAGATAAAGTTAATTGAAAATAAGTGAATAAGAGAATATAAGAAAATTTATAAGATATTATTATACGTATTCAGTATTTATACAATTTGACAGTTGAAAAAAAGAGCACATTGTAACAACTTATTATTCAACAAATGAATAAACAAAGTAACTGTCTAGATTGAAAATTCAACCATAACACCGTTATTATTAATAAATGGTACAGAGGGACCATTTAATAATATTGTTTATCATTTAGTCATCTCATGAATTTTAAGATTAAAGGATGTGGTGGAACATAGGGCCATTTAAAACAGTTTTTATTTAATAACAATGGAATAATGGCTAGACTTAACAGAAAGGTGAGACATTAGTTCGTTCATTTGAATGTAAATCAATAGCTTTGGTAAAAATTTACCGTACCACAAAAAACGTTGGATCAAGGAACCGGAATAACGAATATTAACTATACGTAATAATTTAATGATATTTGAGTGGGGTGGGAGATTAAACATATTTATTTGAAAACTGTGTAAGCAAAATTTGTGACGCTGGATGACCGGAGATTTTAAAATATAACAAATTTGTTTAGTTTCCATTAGTCCGAGAATAAAAACAACAACGACAACGTCACAATATTCCCATCACCTTTTTTTCTTAATTTAATGGTGTTCTCGAAATGTGACACCAATTTGTCAAAAGATGATACCATTTAGGGTTCTGTTGATCGCTCGAATTTAATTGGTTATTTATGAAAGCCGAAGTGCGGCGGAAACAACCATTAGATACTCTGCAATAGAATTCCTCCGGGATTTTTACTTTTTTTGGTTTGAGACCCTGTTCTCAGTTTGTTTGTCTGTGCAGAAACAGTATACCCAGGAGGTTCAGCTTTTGGAACAAAGTTCAATTTTGGAACAGTGGCCAGGAATTTTATTTTTTTTGTTCCGCCACCGATACAAATATTTTTTCAGCTACTGCCGAAAGTTAACCCTTTCCCTTTTTGAAATAGGTTTCCATTTTTAATTGCGAAAGAAATTGATATTTTCTTCAATTTATGGGGCTGATGATATTTTTAGTTTTTTTTTAATTAGGTTTTTTCATATTTTACATATTAATACATAACGAAGCCAAAAGTTATCTAGAGAAATTACAATTCAACTAAAGCAAGCGATTTTAACTGCTGAAGTCAAATGTATAGTCTCCCTGAGTAAGCTTTAAGGACTAGAATTACGAATTTCGATAGTTTGGATCCACGTACTTTGAATTGGATAGTAAGTCTCGGTCGTTGTAATCGTCGGAAGGGCTCTCCGGGTATATTATGGTCAGATCCCAGTCGCTTAAGGATTCTGAATTCAGATGTGTCCCATAGAAATTTATCTGAACAGATGTACTATTATTAAAAGGGTTGTTTGGAATACCATTGAGAATAGGATTATTTAGTATAGTATTTTCATGAGTTTGATACAAAAGCAGTATTTGATATATCATTTAATATGGTATTGCCTAGAATACTATTCAGGGTAGCTCCACTGAAGCTTTCTCCCCGAACAGTCTTATAGGTCAAAATTCCAACAACTTCAGAAACATGAAGAATAAGTCACATTGCTTCATTTGTAGTATATAAAGAAAGTATTTAAGAAAATTCAATTCGTAGTTTAAATAAAGTTTTCCCAAAAGAAAGTACTAAGAATTTTCTGTATATTATTATTAAATTCCACATTCAATTAAAACTTAATTAATAGTGATAAAAAATGAAGTTTCAGAGATTGCGATTTCTGTGAGTTATAATACTATAAAAACCTGAATATATGTAAGAACAGAAGAATAATATAGAAATATCGGATTTGACTAGCTTTTATGAGCTACAATCCAATAAACCAATCAATTTGCAAGAATAAAATACATCAGAAAAAAAAGGATTTAAACATTGCTTTGTAAGATATGGAATATATATATTATGAGTAGGTTGCACATTTTAATTGATTACATTCTCCAAGAACAATTAACCACAGTTTTATTGGAAATGAGATGATACTATGATTGACAGAACAACGCAGTTAAAAACACATCTCTTAGTTTGGGCACCCACAGTATTAATAATTCAGTGAAGAAAAATAAAGGGTTCCAAATCCATCTCCTATTTGCTAGGGTTGAAATAGGGTGGAATACAGGGGTACCTTTGAAAAATGCAGCGTTATGTTCTTGCAGAAATTATCAGCAATTAGGAGAACTATTTCCGCAGCAGCTGAAAAAATATTTGTATCGGTGGGGGAACAAAAAAATTAAAATTCCCGGCCACTGTTCCAAAATTGAACTTTGTTCCAAAAGCTGAACCTCTTGGGTAGAGAAGACAAAAAATTAAGTTTCCGTTCGTCCGAAGGAAAAACGTCATAAATCTAATTTATTATATTTAATACGAATAAAAGAATGAATAATTCTGTCATTGGCATCATATGTGACTATAAATGTTATTATGATTAATTAACGATTCAAATAGTGGGTTAATAATAACCATAATAATGGTATTAATTATTACCTTACTAAGGCACACAATATGATTTTTTTTAAATTTAGATTATTATTTGAAAGAATCATCATCAGATTATAATACTGTTACAAATACATCTATTACAGATTCTATTACAGATTCTATTACAGATTCTTTTATTTAAATACTCTTACTAATGGATACTACTACGTCCCATATTTAATAAATAAATCTTAATAATTTGTTATTTGTTCTTAAATGTTTATTGGAATGTATATCATTTTATATATATATTTTAATTATATATATGTGAGATTGTTAAAAATGCTAGTAATAGAAAGATTAAAAAAATAAAACTTTTTTAATATATGTATGACAAAATATCCTTTTTCTTTTTTTATTGAAAAATTTAATTAAGCTTCAGCCATTTCTCTTAATCTTCTAATAGTAGATCTAACAGTAGCGGCAGCTGCGGTAGAAACAGTGTA
>JAXQGP010000581.1:0-14557 GCA_037040125.1 Kazachstania sp. M6911
AATATTATGAAAATGAGATGTTTATTTTTGCTTACTCTTATCCTCTTCTATGCTCTCAAAACAAATTTAACTGCGTGATTTCCAAATAGGGAAAGTCGCCAGGTTTCCCTTTTCAGGATTTTCCTTGAAGAATCTGTCCGGATAAGGAGTATAGAGTATGTCGTAACGTTCGACTAGTCGACTAGTATATATTGAGATAGGGAGGGAACTACCACAAGGGAGTCTACGTTAAATCCCTTGTCGAATTTTTGTTCTATGTAGGGTGCCTTCTCCATACCTAAATTTTTAGAACTTAATTTATTTCTTTATAGAACAATTATTCATTTGAGGTAATGAGGTAATCATTCCCTTCTGTCGTCAAAGCTCTACGAGAAAATAAGATCTAGTTGCGAATATGATAAAATTTAATTCTTGAATAAGTATTATTGTTAGTTATTTAATTATTATAAAATTATATTAAATTTTTTTGTGTATAAAAATAATCCTGTCATTGGTCTAGAATATTCGTGTAAATTTAAATATGGCTAAATAAAATTTGTAAAATAAAATCTTCTTCTTTCATAGGCCATACTTTTATATGTCACTGAAATTTAGTCCGATTTCTTGAACCATTTCTATTTTCAGTATTATTATTATTATTATTATTATTATTATTACCTATCCTAACCAGTATGATAAATTTGGTTAACATTATTTAGAAGAAGAAGACAAAAGGAATAATGGGGGGTGAAATTTATTTCCACCGTTTTGAACTAGTAACCTGTACGAGCAGATGTCGCAATGGTATGCATGCATATATTTTCTTTGTTACAACGAAGGATTGCTATTTTCTGTATGCTTAGTCATGATTAAAATATGATAAGGAATATAGGTTATTTTTCTAGAATTTTATTTAATTAGTAATCTTAAGAACTGTATCTTTGAGAATTACGTTGTTAAGAGGCTAATGCACCTCTTAACTCATCATTTTCTTCCTTTAATTTTTTAAGTTCCGTTAGGAATATTTGTTCATTATCTTGTAGGAATTGGATATAATCAACAGCTTTCTCTAAAATTTTACTTTTATTAACTTTACAAGCACCTTTAGCTCCTAGAGAATTTGATCTACTAGCGTTCATTACATGACTAACTTCAAATGCAGTACCACTAGAAGCTACCCATGGTATAATTTGTTGTAATTTAGCAATCTTTGTATTAATATTAATTCTATATCTTTTTTCAATTTTATTATGTGCTAGTTTTTGATTGTCGGTTAACTTTTTTCTTTGTTTCTTGACGCCAGTAGTCTTAATATTTTTTGAATATGTAGAAGGAGTAGATATGCTATTAGATCTCTCATTTGTATTTTGGAATCGTAATTGTTGTGAATTTTCTTTCTTAACTTTTATTTCATCACTATTATATTGTTGTGTTGGTAATGGTAATGGTTCTTCAATGGTTGGTTGATTGTATATATTTCCATTATTCAAATTTGCAGTAGCATCTAATAATGGATTTTGGAACAGTCTATGACTATCAATCTTATTCATATTAGTTGTATAATTTGGAGTATCTTCAATTGAAGTAGCTGAAGATGACATAGTATATTCTAATGGATCATACCATCCAGCTTGTTGTTCTGATGATGATATTGTTTGATTTGTCATATTTGAATTTAATAAACCTGAAGATACTAAATCGTTCATTGAATAATTTTGTTTCATTGTTGGTGTATTAACAATATTATCAACCCATATATCGGTAGTATTTAAAGGTATTTTATCGTTATCGTGTAATTTTATGTTTGAATCGAATGTATGTTGGTGAACTTCCATGATTTTTTTATTGTGATTAAAATTATTAATTTGTATTATTGATATTTGTAATAAATGTGTATGGTTTTCTTTTAAGATTATAATACAAATGAATATAAAATAAAATAATGGAAATAATAAAAGAAGGAAGTAGTGATCGACATATCCTTAAAAGTTGAGAAGATACCTTTACTTATATATGTTTTTTTTCCTTTATTCCTAATTGGAAAGAATTGTTGCTTAATGAGGAGAAAAGTTAATTAAACGAATAGTTTAAAGAAAAGTATATTTGAACTACTAAATTGCTAATGATTATAACGGTAATGTCAGTGTTAATAATAACAATAATTAAAAAGTAACTGTATTATTTTCGATGTACATCAATTACTTAAACTAATTAACAATTTCGGCGTAAACATTCCCTACTTAATGCTAAGTTATGAAACTTTTTTAACCACGGATATAGTCTAAATTTGGCCAGATTTCAATACAACATTTCTGTTTTTGCTTTAACTTTTTTTGCCTAGTAGAATAAAATGAGTATTTCAAATAAGTCACCAAAACAAACTGGGAGTTCAGTAAAATTACAGTATAAAACAGAAATGATTGAAAATACCTTCGGATGTTCAGACGAATCTTATAATTTCCATTTCCGATAAACGTCTCTGTACAAAAGTCAAAACTGTGCATATCATATCTTCTTTAAAGATTATAGGTAACTTTCTTAACATAATATTATTATGTTACCATTGCAGTTCTTTAAGAAAAAAAGAGTGATCTTTCAACCCTCTGCAAACTAAATTAGAAAAAAATTTATATTGAACGGTGATGCTATTATTGTGAATAGAATTTGATAAACTTAAAAAGAACATGCTGCATAAGCAGAAAATAAAGCAGGTTGACGTATTAAACTTCCCATGGGTGGGGCTCTCCAGGAATTTCATAAGCAAAATAGAAGCTGGCTCATAGAAGTATCTGCATTCAAAAAAAAATGTTGAGTGAAAAATTTCACTTGATCGTGAAAACCCCGTACTAGTTGCCCTCCGATTTCTGAGGTGGCTTCACATCTCAGACGTGCTTTCTTATCTGTGTAGTTATATCCGTTTATTAATTAAAGTTATTCTTTCTTTTTCTCTAAGTTTTCAGGATACAAAAAAGTGACACCTCTACGGAGTTTGATTACTGGAAATAATATAAAGTCCGAAAATGGAAACCGAGCAGAAAAAAAAGGAGAAAAAAAGGAAGGGCGACCTGACCCAAAAAAATTCGGCGGGTAACGTCAAGAATTTATGAATATCAGATTCTAAACAAATTAAGAACAAGCACCGTTTTGATTATTCTTTTGTTCAGAATAATTTCAAGTTGTACAGTAATTTTACAGTCCTCTTAATTTTTGAGTGTTTAACCAAATACGTTTCAAAGCAAGGAAGTTTCTTAGGTAATTAAATTCCCTGTAAATCCACACTTTTATAAGGACAATATAGAGAAAACTCCTTAAAGATTGTAATCAGAGTTTTCCCTTAGTGAAGAAGTCAGATAAAGAAAAATAGAATCTAGGAATGCAGTAAATCACTACAGGAATGGATATTACTAATTTAATACTTTCTTCGAATTTAATAGAATGTTTGCATTTCTCAATATTCTTCTATTGTTATTTTCCTTCTTTTATGGCTTAGTTGACATTCCGTCTTAATAATTTCCTAATAAGACTGTGTGTGTTTTTTCTATATTGTTTACCCTTTTCTGTTATTTAGCAATAATAGAACAATAACAATATTTTTAATCTGAAATAAGAATATGTGTATCTATTGTTTAATTGAGACATAATAGAGAAACAAAGAGAAAAGTGTGAAATAATAAACATATGGCATATTAGAATAGCGTAACAAAAAAGAAATTCCACCAAGCTCTGTACAGAATTCCCCTATTCGGGAGATTAATATTGCGAGGCATGGTGTTAAACAAAAACAATAACATCTATTATCGATCGTCTTTTACTATTCTTAATTGTTATTCTTTCGCTGATCAGAATAATATCACACGTGTCTCTCACTGATTAAATGTGATATTTTTCTGTTTTTTGGAAGTTAACAGAGTTTTTCAACCTGTGGCTCAATAACTAAATTATAGGACACCTTTTTGTAAATAAATAAAATCAAGTAGTCATCAGTAAAAGAAATATCAGAAAGTAAAAAAGAAATTAAACTATTATTTAACTACCCATGTAAACAAACTAATCTTCTTAAGGTAAACTCAAAGGAAAAAAGTACGAAAACTTTAAAATACTTTTTGCCAATATATTTTGTAAACAGAAATAAAAACAATTTCCAAGAAGCGAAAAGTTCTAACAAAAATTTGAAAAGTTTATAAGCAATGACTTACTCCTACAGGGGAATGAAGGAAATCTCGATTGTAGTGTTAGTAAATATGATTTTCGATGACAAATATTGTACGCTAATTTCTCTGGGAGGTAAACTGTGTGGAAATTTTCAAATATTTATCCTATTGTAATTTCCTTCGGTCAATGTTGTACGGATATTTCTTCGTATAATTTTTATTTTTCTGCACAAATATGGGGTTATTTCACTATGGAAAATTTATGAGATCTTTCTATGAAAAATTTCTTGAGGTAATAGATTAATTAAGGGAAAATAAAAATTCCTACAATATTTTCTTGGTAAAATCTGAATAGCATGTGAAAATTAAATCTGTTTTATTCTCAGTATTTCTCTAGAAGTCAAGGGCTAATCAATACAAGGACTTTCTTTGCATTTTCAAATCGTAGCAGAAGGCGATCATTACATCACCCTAGGGGCAGCTTCTCTTAATTTCAATTAATTTGGCTGTTTGTTAAGAAATGCTACTATATGTATTCTAGAAAATTCTCGAGTTCTGTTATTAATTAACAACAACAGAATATCATTTTATTGTCTAGTCTGCAACATTAACTTTAATTGAAACATTTTATCGTTGTTTCGTCTATATTTTAAATTACCAGTCAAGCAATATAGTCATTAAGAATGTTTATCGTATTTTCAAGAGATAAAAAATATTGATTCTTATTGATATTCTTCTAGAAAAAAGGGAAAGAAAAGTAATCATAAAATAATAAAATGCAAAATCTCACAATCTAGGGTAATATCCACATTAATTTCTTAAGATTGTAATATGACAAAACATCCTCGGTTGATTATTCGTGGACAAAGTGTTGGGACATTTTTATATAGATCAATGATTTTGGCGTTTATCGCTCATTCGTTATTTCGCGTTTGTAAACTTTAGTAATTTAATATTAGTACTGCTAGTACTTTGGATACATATTCGGCGCTTACTTTTATGGTGCAATTACCCAATCGTATGAAGTAGATAAGAAGCTTCTTAGAAGAAACAGTCTAATAAGTTAAACACTAATTAGACCACTAACCAATCGCTGTCCTTAAAGAATTGAGGAATAATCCTTGAATGTATTAGTTACCAACAATAATACCTCTCATATTTTATGAGGTCTACTATAAACGGGAATAGGATTGTGTTGTATCCATATAGCAACTTCAAAGGTTACCAAATTACGTAAAAAACGGTGTTTTATCTATTTCCATCAAAGAATTAATGCTTTTACTACACTTGGAGATAAAATTTCCAATCTTGTCACTATTTCTATTCTTATCAAATATATTATATGTACTATGTTCTAGAAAGATTTTATGATATGCTTGTGAAGTTGGATAAATTTCATTCGCTTATTATTAACAAAAACTATAATTTATTAAATTTTCCTATTGATCAACAATTGTTAATCAAAAATTAAAAAGAAATTAGACTATATAATACCGTTCCTCCTCGATATCTGTTGACCCCTTCCCGAACTTTACGTTTCTTTTTATGCAGAGAATTGTAGGTGTTATATAATCCTAATAAATATGCGCACGAAAAAATGATGTCAATCCGCGGAAATTTTGATAATTTTTTTTAAGGTGAAAAAGGTTAATTTTACCTAGTCCGATATCCATAATATTACAATATTATAAATTTTTGTATGAGATGTACCAATATGGGGAAATTTTCTTATCAGTAAACTGAGTCACTTATTGTTTGACTATGTATGGATTAATAAAAGTATGTAGGAACCAATATTATAAGATCATTAAAATTTAAAACAATTTTACATAATGGTGACATAATATCGAAATGATTGTTATTCTGCAGTGAAAGTTTAGTGACTCCAAGGTATGAGGTGTATATTAATTATGCCGAAATTTAAAGTTTTAATAGTTCAATAATAACATTCGTTTATTCTGAAACTTTATTTGTTTTTTTTTACAAGAATATTGATAAACAGTAATTCTGTTGAAATAAACGTTATCAGATTTACGAGGATATACAAGGGGATGTAGAATAATTCTCATAAAAATAAGAATTTTAAAGGAACAGAGTCGAAAACTAATTTTACTCGGCAAAATCGTTTTTTTACCCCTCCTTTCTTAACTTAACATCCGTTATTTTCTTAGGTATCTTTCTTTAGGTATTTCGAGAAGAGTATTATAACGGAGAGCTATACAAGTCATCCTGATATTTTGATAAACGTGTTCTGAAAATTAAATAATGTGAAGGTACTTTCTAATCTCTTCTGGAATATTTTTTATTTCACGTAATTATTGTAGAAAGGAATAGCCCGGACTTCTCCACTGTAGTTATTGTGAAACATGCAGAAAGTTCTAGGACATTCGAGATCACATAGAGGTCAAACACAAAAAAAAATAATTATTAGACTACAGATTATACAAATTATATCGGTTCGGTTATTCCCTAAACCCGAATACACTTCAAATTTCAACGTTTTAAAATATTTCATACAATAATAAATTCCTACGTCAAACTTTAAAATACAATAGATGAAAATTGTTGAATAATTGCAATAATAAAAAGGTTATTGTGAATTTTAATTAAATTTAGTTTCATATAATAATAACATACATACGTACATATTGTCAAGGTTAATCTTGGGAAGTTAGTGGTTGCGACAACAATATATATGTATATTTACGCATCTTAATATTAAACATATAGTACAGTCATAATAGTTACAATATACAAGTGAAGTAGACATAAGTTATTGATGCAACTTCTCCGAATATGAGATGATCTTATCTTTTTGTGATATACGCAATTTTTTCGTCTCTAGACAATGATCAATTCGATAACAAAATTATATACTTTGTCTTTGATCCATTTATTTCGAGAACTTCAAGATGCGCGCCAGATAAAATATGTGACATCGCCTAAAAAAAACATGGCGAGCATCCCAAAACTATCTACCTAATTAACTATGTAAAAAAAAAAAAATAGTAATAACCAAAAAATGTCGTTAAATTTAAATATATATGTTTATATCATTATATATTTTATTCATAATTTGTGTATAATAATATTTAGTCAACTCTAAAGAGTCTCAAATGTTTTTTTTAAAATAAATTTATCTGAAATAATAAAAAGGAAAGAATTCGTTAATAAAAGAATCAGTAAATTTAAACAGTGGAGACTTGTAGAGTGTTGGAGTGACCGGAACCAGCCTTGAAACCTTGAACGGAGACAAAAGTGTCACCCTTCTTTAAGATGTTCATTTCAGTAGCCTTTTGGATACCGAATTGGACTCTAGCGTCAACATCTTCAGTCCAGTCGTTAGAAGCAGCCTTAGAGTAGACGAATGGGAAAACACCTCTGTTTAAGTGGGCCATTCTAGCAGCTCTTTCGTTTCTGGTAACTAAGATAATTGGACATTCTGGTCTGTACTTAGATAGAAGTCTTGGGGTAGTACCGGAGGTAGATAAGACAATGATAGCCTTAGCACCTTGTTCGAAAGTAGCGGCAACAGCGGAAGCAGCAACAGTTTCAGTGGTAGAAGTTGGCTTAGCAGTAGAGTTTCTTAAGTCATCGTATAATGGTAAGTGAGCAATGGTTTGTTCAGCAATGACGGCGGTTTCAGCCATAGTGGTAACGGCGTTAATTGGGTAGTTACCCTTGGCGGTTTCACCAGATAACATAACACAATCAGCACCATCTAAGATAGCGTTACCAACATCGGAAACTTCAGCTCTGGTTGGTCTTGGGTTGTAAGTCATAGATTCCAACATTTGGGTGGCACAGATAACTGGCTTACCGATTAAGTTACACTTAGCAATCAATTTCTTTTGGACAGCTAAAACTTCTGGAGCTGGAATTTCAATACCTAAATCACCTCTGGCAACCATAACACCGTCAGTAACGTTTAAGATTTCATCGAAGTTGTTAACACCTTGTTGGTTTTCAATCTTAACAATGATCTTGATATCCTTACCATCTTCACCTAAGACTTCTCTGATGGTTAGAACATCTTGAGCAGTTCTGATGAAAGAAGCGAAGATCATGTGAACACCGTTCTTAACACCGAATCTTAAATCTTCCTTATCCTTTTCAGATAAAGCTGGTAAATCGACATCGGTACCTGGTAAGTTAACACCCTTGTGAGAACAGATCTTACCAGCGTTTAAGGACTTAACCTTTAAAGTTTGGTTGTCAACGACATCTAAAACTTCGAAAGATAACACACCGTCATCAACGTAGATAATCTTACCCTTGGAGATAACCTTGGTGATGTTCTTGTAATCAACGTACATAACCTTGTCATCACAAGCCTTAGCGTATTTGTCATCAGTAGAGAAGATCATTTCGTGGTTTGGTGGAATTGGGTAATCAACTTCATTGATGGTAGTACCAGTTCTGATTTCTGGACCCTTGGTATCTAAAGCAATAGCTAATGGTCTACCTGGGTATAATTCTTCAGACTTTCTAGCGTTGTTAATAACGGATTGATGGTATTCGTAAGAACCGTGAGAGAAGTTCATTCTAACAATGTTTAAACCAGCCTTTCTTAGGTTAACTAAGACTTCTGGGTTGTTGGTCTTTGGACCAATGGTACCGATGATGGCAGTCTTTCTTAATTCCTTACCGGCAACAACTTCTAGGTTGGTTAATCTTTGAATTCTGGAGGACATTTCTATGATAATGATGAGATCAGATGGATGATTCGGTTTTCCTTTCAAAAAAGAATATAAATAAAAATAATAATAAAAGGAAGTTTATAAAAAAAGAAAAAGAACTAAAATACATAAAAACTATATCAATTGAAAGGAACAAGAAAGTATTAATTAATTTTAAAGACAAACTGATAATTGATTTATCTATATATATTAAGAGTTTCATGAATTGAAAATTGCGATGTTTTAGAAAAATTCATTGAAAGGAAAAAAAATTTGAATAAAAATAAGAAACGTTTGTTAAGAATGAAGTAGAAACCAGAAGAACATGTTACTTGCTTACTTGCTTGCTTGTCTGTCTCTCTCTTTCCTAAAATTTTCTATATAATTAAACTATTATTATTATGTGGTTAAAGGAATCGCTAACATTATTATTATTATTATTATTATCATAAGTATCATCATAAGCATCGGCATCAGCAGCATCAATAAAGTAACAGTATCACTCTATATTTTTTACGTATTCTATCACTATTAAACAGAATTTTTGCATAATTTATTTAAATATTATATCTCTGTAAAAGTTACGTACATCTTGCTAACCCAATATCAATATTTTTCATATAACAGAGACAAGAAGGAACAATGTCAGATTAAAAATGTTGATATTTCTTTAGAATAATATTGATTTGTGCAACAGTTTAAGAGTATTTGATAGATAGCGAGAAAGATACCAGCAATGGGATCATTAAAGACAGCGAGAAATATTTAAACGAAGCTCATACAAAAACTATTCACATGAAGAAAAGGCCCTTGTTAAATACTATAGTGTGCCCTTTTTTAATGTAAAAGAGAGGACTCCAAAGCAAAATCGATTTGAAAGAAAAAAAGGCAAAGATAAAATCCCTTTGTACAGTTATTTGTTTGCTATGCATAATGATATAATATTTAGACAAAAAAGATCGCACTAGGAAGAAATAGTCTGTCTGAAATTGAAATTCTTAAACTTGCCGTAGCACCATCTATTTAATTGCTTTTTTTTTCTCTTACGTTTGCTGCCGGAATATTCCTCTGTCTGTTGGGCTCTCTAGAAAAAAGTGTCAAGCCGATGGCATTTACACCCAAACACCGCATTACAGGTCCGTCTGTTGGTGGACAAGAAAGTGGAACCCGAGCAATCGAAACAGACACGGGTCTTAAAAACAAGCCTACACTTAAACTTTTTATGAACCTTCCTGTTATTTTTCCCTTTCAATTGAGTGCCTGATGATTTTCACGAAGGCTTTTCTAAATAATCAAATTTATCCGATTTTTAAATTTTGTAAAGATCTTGGAAAATACTAAAATAACAGTGGATGCCAGAATGGATGGGTGTACATTTTGATGTTCAACTTTTCCACAAACGTTAATTTTTCATTTCAAGATTGTTTGCTCTTCATAAATATTGAATTTTTTCCAAAAACAATCACTGCACACGAGACACAGTAATTTAGCGACACATATATTATTTTGGGATGAGGAAATGACATCATTAATTAATTAGGAATCTGAGACACTCCGAAAAAGCTGGATATGTGGATCAATATCGGATCAGTCATCATCGTTAATTTTTCAAAAGAATTTACTATTTGCAATATTCTTTCTTTTTATGTTTTCTTGTTGATATGTTATATCAGTTTATGAGCGATGTATCTTATGTCCGTCGAAATATTACAAAATATTAGTCTTTAAAATCGTGTATAGCTTCTGAATATGATGGTATTGATATTATCGGAGTTTTTTATTACTATATTATGTGTATTTTGTTTCTGTTATAAAAAACTGTAATATAAATCGCTGATGGTTTCTTGTAATTTTATTCCTCTTAAATTTATTTTGTTGTCGTGTTACTGTTTTTAACTTACAACTAGTAAACTTTATCGAAAGCTCTACAGACATGGGGCTACTAATCATAAGTATATGATCAACGTTAAGTTCAACACATGTGTCCAAATTCATTTACTATTATATCATAAGATGTAATAGTAAATTGTATATGTATATCAGCGGTATAAATACAAGAGGTATATAAATGATTACAGTAAGTTCTCGATCATATTGATAAAAGATTTATATATTGTATTTGTGAAAGAAATAAAAGACCATTTTTCGTAGATTTCTAATACATGACAATATACATGATTTACATAGAAAGACTCATTAAAGTGTAGCATTAATTAAGAATAGAAATTTCAATTTTCTTTCTTTACCGGTTGATGAAAAATGTGAAATTAGTTAAAATTAAAAATATTAACATCTGGGTAGTCTAGTTTTTTACAATATTCAATATATCATAATATGTTGTCTGGTTGTTTCTGCAACCGTTGATCTGTTAATATATAAAGTTTTGTAATGGCGGCTATTTCTATCAATATTTTTTACAGAAATGTTCTCTTAATACAAGAATTAATTTAATAAACTATATAATTCGATTTTAAACAATTAACTTGTAACAGGAATACCATATTTATAACTTCTATTAGAATATGATATTTTTAACAAACATTGTTGTTTTACATTTTGTAAATATTTATAAATATTAAGATCTGCTCTTTAACATAAAGGATCTAACTAACTTACCTAAAGTAAACAAAACGAGAAAAATGATAAATTTTTTTAAAGAAATTACTGAGCTGAATATTCAAAGGATGTATAGTATAAGACTATAATAACAGAAAAAGAAAAAACTAAGTACGTAGCACACGTTAAACGAATAGAAGAATAATGTGCGCGATTAATATAAATGGATAGGTTTATATGACGACATCTGAATGCAAGGTTCACAAATGTGAAGAATAAAGAAAACAATCCTATCTATAATATATAAAGACAGAGGTTTGGAAAACAAAATATGTATATTAAATAATTCCTTCCGAAATAAAGTACGAATAATTTACTGTATATTACACTGTATAATATTATCTACTAAAATGAATCGAACTAACAATACTAATATTGCTCAACCTGCTAGAAACGAGGATTTCTATCACAAATAATTGACATCTCGATAGTTTAACTCCCAGATATATCGAATTTACATCCTAATTAACTATCAATTCTTGTCTTTAACCTTCCTATTTCTTGAAATCCATCAAATTATCACTGTTCACGATGCGGCTAAACATTAACAAACAAAATTTTATTTTTCGGAGATTTTTCCCGCATTCAAAAAAATATCGCTTTCCACGACTTTCATCAACCCCTGTTTTCGCATCATTTGAAAAAAAAAAAATGAAATTCTTTGATATGCGATTTTACTTATTGCTCTAATTTTTCTCTGTCGACTGTCAAAAATCTAAATCTAGAAGGGGAGAAAATTCACTGAACATTCTTACATAATGAGAGGAGTTAGCAATCTCCTCACGAAAATATTTAAACATATATATATAAAAGAGCATCGCATAAGAATATATTCTATTTTATCAACAAGATACCAAAAGATCAATAAATAAATTAATAAAAATAATATAAATAATGGGTTGGTTTTGGAGTGATAGTCCCACAAAGACAAACAACAATGAATCAACTAACACAAATTCAAATAAACCTGCTAATATGTATGAGGGAGACATCTCATTATGTCCCGTAATGAATTTTGAATCTGAAAACAATGCTAAACCACAGAAGATGGATGACGGTGATATTTCTTTATGTCCGGTAATGAATCCTGATGGAGACAATAAGCCTAAAACTATTACCAAACCACATAATATGGAAGATGGTGATATTTCATTATGTCCAGTAATGAATCCAAGTGGTAATCAAAACGAATCTGATGGAATGAATCCCTTGAATTATATTCCTAAGAGTATTTCCGCAACCGAAAAACATCCTGAACAAGAGATGCAATTAACTACTGAAAGAAGTATTTCAACTATTCCAAAAGGTAATGAAAATAGTAAATGGGAATATCCTTCTGCTCAACAAATGTATAATGCAATGGTTAGAAAAGGGAAGATTGACTCATCTGATAAAGAGGAAGTTGACGAAATGGCTATTGAATCAATGGTCGAAGTTCATAATTTCTTAAATGAAAGTTGTTGGTATGAAGTATTGGATTGGGAAAAACAACATACTGAAGAAACAAAAGTTGAACCAAAATTATTAAGATTCATGGGTAAACCAGGTGTTTTATCACCAAGAGCAAGATTAAATTACTACATGAGTTATATATTCCCATCTCGTTTTGCTAGAGAATTACCTTTCGATAGACATGATTGGGTGATTTTAAGAGGTGATCCAAATTCAAAGGATAAAGAATATCCAGGTTATAGGAGAGTTAGATATGTGCTAGATTTTTACGGTGGGCCAGATGATGCAAATGGATTCCCAACATTTAGTGTAGACGTAAGACCAGCGTTAGATAATTTTGATAATGCCAAGGATAGATTTGACCATTTGACCAAAAATGTTACGAATAAATATTTTGGTGATGCTACTACAAAGGATGTCGGAAAGAAATAATCAGATGTTTATAAAATTATAATGATTTATTCTACTCTCAAAATCATATATCTGTGATCAAAGCCCTTTTTGTGATACTGCTATGTTGTGATTGGTTTCAAGGCTTAGGTTACAACACGCTCGATGACCATAACCACTTAACAATAGGATCATCTACCATTGTTTTAATTAGTCGAATCAAAAATACGTTGAGCCACACTGCATAATATAACTCTTGTATATAATTAATAGACCTAAAAATTACACAGCCACTTTATTCAATTAAATAACTATGTCATGACTTCTTTAATAACCCTCATATCGGGTTTAGACTACGAACCAAATAGCATAATTATGTAAATCACACACACACACATATATATATATGACGATTTAAGGCAACCAATTCGAACATCTACAATCAAAGTTCCTATTTCGACTATGAAATCCATTTATATGATGACCTTTTTCTAGATCGTATTCAAATCAGTTCAATGTTATGTGTATTTGGATTATTGTAGATCTTGTGTACATAAGCGTCAGACGATTATTGGTTTTATATAATAAAATGATTTGCTTCATTTTTGATTCTTTATGTCACCATTGGTTTGAAAATTTTCAACGAATCTGATTGAACATTTCAAATCTAAGCTGTCTTATGAAACCCCCAATCCCTTTACTACAGAAATGCCCGTACGGATTCAGTTTGGATAGATCAAACGCTCAGAAACAAAGGAAGAACAAAAAGATCGGCTATTAAATTTTCATAACCTCTTATTATCGGCGGTTCGGACAGTCCATAACAACGCAGGTTCATCGCTGATTTTGTTTCATCAGTAATTCACCGTAATTGATCTGAGAACAAACTGTTTTGATTAATTATTTTTGTTAAAAAAATAGAGTTATCGTTTATGTGTCCCTTTGTGGAAGAATCAAGACCCTTCTGGATCTGAATTTCTTTTTCACTTCTTGATACATTGAAATTCGAACGTATTGCTTTGATGATTGTAGCAAATGGTAGAATTTCCAATTTGAAACCACGCGGGAGAACATTCACACATCTTCAAACTTGCCTATCTTTGAGAAACAGACCGCTTAGGGTCTGAAACTGCCAATAGAATTCGATAATTGAGAAGTTTTACTTTTGCTTTTATTGTTTTCCTCACATCTATTGGAAAGACTAACGATCTGAAGAGGAATCCAGTTACTAAACAATTAAGAATGTACTCTCAAGCCAATCCTTTCGTTGGTAAGATTGTTATTCTGGTG